>JAIUJO010002640.1:0-5000 GCA_023846275.1 Vanilla planifolia
TATGAAGGAGAGGAAGAAGGAGGAGAACAAGAAGTAGAAGAAACCTAAAAGAAAAAAGTAGTAACAATAGAAGAAGAAGAAGAATTAGAAGAAGAAGAAGAAGAAGAAGAAGAAGAAGAAAAAGAAGAAGGGCAATTAGAAAAAGAAGAAAAAGTAATAGTAGTAGAAGAAGAAGAAGAGAAAAAAGAAGTAGGAGGAGAGGAAGTAGAAGAAGAAGAAGAAGAAGAAGAGAATGATGAAGATGAAGTAGAAGAATTTGAAGAAGAATGAGAAGAAGAGGAAGAAGTGGAAGAAGAATAAGAAGTAGAAAAAGAAGAAGAAGAATAGAATGAGGAAGAAGAAGAAGAAGAAGAAGGAGAACAAATAGAATAAGAAGAAAAAGAAAAAGAAGAAAAAGAAGAAGTGGAAGAAGGAGAAGAAAAAGAAGAAAGGAAGAATGGGAAGAAGATGATGTTGAAGAAAATGAAGGAGAAGAAAAACAACAAGAAGATAGGCAAGAAATAGAAGAAGAAGATGAAGAAGATGGGAAAGAAGAAGAAGAAGATAGGGAAGAAGAAGAAGAAGAAGAGGAAAAAGAAGATGATGAAGGACAAGATTATGAAGAGGAAGAAGAAGAAGAAGTAAAAGAAGAGTTAGAAGGTGAAGAAGATGATTAATAAGAAGAAGAAAAAGGAAATGAAGAAGAAGAAAAAGAAGAAGAGGTAGTAGAAGAAGAATAAAATAAAGAAGATGAAGAAGAAGTAGAAGAAAAAAAAGTAGAAGAAGTAAAAGAAGAAGAAGAAGATGGGGAAGTAGAACAAGAAGTAGTACAAGAAGAAGTAGAAGAAGAAGAAGAAGAAGAACAAGAAGCAAAAGAAGAGAAAGAAGATTTTATAAAAGAAAACAAAAATGAAGAAGGAGAAGAAGAAGAAGAAGAAGAAGATGTGGAAAAAGAAGAAGTAGAAGTAGAAAAAAGAGAAGAAGAAGAAGAAGAAGAAGAAGAAGAATAAGAAGAGGAAGACAAAGAAGAATTAGAAGAGTTAGAAGAAGAAGAAAAAACAAGAAAAACAAGAAGAAGAAGAAAGAGAAGAAGAAGAAGAAGAGGAGGAGGAAGAAGAAGAAGAAGAAGAAGAAGATGAAGATGAAGAAGTACAAGAAGAAGAGGTAGAAGAAGAGAAAGAAAAAGAAGGAAAAGAAGAAGAAGAAAATGAGGAGGTAGAAGAAAAAGAAGAGGAAGAAGATGATGATGAAGAAGAAGAAGAAGAAGAGAAAGTAGTAGAAGAAGAAGATGATGAAGAAGAAGAAAAAAATAGATGGATAAGAAAAATAAGAAGAATAAGTAGTACAATAAGATGAAGATGAAAAAGAAGAAGAGGAAGAAGAAGAAGAACAAGAAGAAGAAGATGAAGTAGTGGAAGAAGAAGAAGA
The DNA here is from genome assembly GCA_023846275.1 of Vanilla planifolia. NCBI lineage: Eukaryota > Viridiplantae > Streptophyta > Magnoliopsida > Asparagales > Orchidaceae > Vanilla > Vanilla planifolia. The sequence goes on from JAIUJO010002640.1 coordinate 1,408, forward strand.
AGAAGAGAAAGAAGTAGTAGAAGAAGAAGGAGAATAATAAGAAGTAGAAGTGGCAAAATTAGAATAAGAAGAAGAAGAACAAGGAGAAGAAGAAGAAGAAGAGGATGTGGAAGAACAACAAGAAGAAGAAGAACAAGAAGATTTAGAAAAAGATGAAGAAGAAGAAGATGATGAAGAAGAAGAAGTAGAAAATGAAGAAGAAGAAGAAGTAGTTGAAGAGGAAGATTAAGAATATGAATAAGAATTTTAAGAAGAAGAAGAAGAAGAAGAGGAAAAGGGAGAAGAGGAAAGAGAGGAGGAAGAAGAAGTAAAAGAAGTGGAAGGAGAAGAAGAAGGAAAAGTAAAAGAAGAAGTCGAAAAATTAAAAGAAGAAGAAAAGGAAGAAGATGATGATGAAAAACAAGAAGAAGAAGAAGAAGAAGAAGAAAATGAGGGGAAGAAGGAGGAGAAGAAGAAGAAGATGGTGATGAAGAAGAAGAAGAAGAAGAAGAAGAAAAAGAAAGAAGAATAAGAAAAAAAGAAGGAGAAGAAGACGAAAAAGAAGAAGAAGAAGTAGGAGAAGAAGAATAAGAAAAAGAAAAAGAGGAAAAAGAAGAAGTAGAAGAAGAAGAAGAAGAAGAAGATTAAGAAGAAGAAAAGAAGAAGAAAAAGAAGATGAAGAAGAAAAAGAAAAAGAGGAAGAAGAAGAAGAGGAAGAAGAGAAGAAGAAGAAGAAGAAAAGAAGAAGAAGAATAAGAAGAAGAAGAAGAAAAAGAAGAAGGATGAGCACAAGTAGAAGAAGAAGAAGAAGGACAAGAAGAAGAAGATGATGGTGAAGAAGAAGAAGTCGAAGTATGGCAATAAGAATAAGAATAACTAGAAGAAGAAGAAGAAGAAGTAGAAATGATGGACAAATCGAAGAAGTAGGAGTAGAAGAAAGAGAAGAATAACAAGAACAAGAAAAGAAGAAGAATGAGTCGAAGGAGAAGAAGAAGTAGAAGATGAGCAAGAAGACAAAGAAGTATTAGAAGAAGAAGAGGAGGAGGAGGAGGAAGAAGAAGAAGAAGAAGTCGTAGAAGTAGAAGAAGAAGAAGAAGATCGGGAAGAAGAAAATGAGGAAGGCGAAGAAGAATAAGAAGAAGAAGAATAAGTAGTAGAATAAGAAGAATAAGAAGAAGAAGAAGAAGGAGGAGGAGTAGGAGGATTCAGAGGATTTGGAGGAGAAGTAGAAGAAGAAGCAAAAGAAGAATAAGAAAATAATGAAGCAGTAGAAAAAGAAGAAGAAGCAGGAGAAGAAGAAGAAGGAGAAGAAGTAGAAGTTGAAGAAAAGTAGAAGAAGAACAAAAGGAAGAAGTAGAAGAAGAAAATATAGAAGAACTTGATGAAGAAGAAGAGGAAGAAGAAGAAGATGAAGGAAAAGAAGTAAAAGATGAGGTCGAAGAAGAAGAAGAAGAAGAAGATGAAGAAGAATAAAAAGAAGTAATAGAAGAAGAAGCAGATGAAGAAGAAGAAACAAAAGAAGAAGAAGAAGAACAAGAAGAAGAAGCAAAAGAAGTAGAAGAAGAAGAAGAAGAAGAAGAAGAAGAAGAAGTAGAAAAGGAAGAAGTAAAATAAAGAAGAAGAAGAAAAGAAGAAGAAGAAGTAGAAGAAGAAGAAGAAGATGAAGAAGGAAAAGAAGAAGAAGAAGAAGAAGAAAAGAAGAAGAAACAAAAGAAGAAGAAGAAGAATGGAAAAAGAAGAAGAAGAAGATGTAGAAGAAGAAGAAGAAGAACAAGAAGAATAAGAACAAAAAAAACAAGAATAAGAAAAGAAGAAGAAGAAGAAGAAAGAGAGGAAGTAGAAGTAGAAGAAGAAGAAGAAGATGAAGAATTAGAAGAAGAAGAAGTAAAAGAAGAATAACAAGAAGAAGTGGAAGAAGAGGAAGAAGAAGTAGAAGAAAATGAGGAAGTAGAAGATGAAGAATAAGAAGTAGAAGAAGAAGTAGAGGAAGAAAAAGAAGAAGAAGAAGAAGAAAAAGAAAGACATGGAGTGGAAGGAAGAGAAGAAGAGGAGGAAAAAGAAGTAGGAAAAGAAGGTGAAAAAGAAGGAGAAGTAGAAGAAGAGGAAGATGAAGAAGAACAAGAAAGCAGCAGTAGAAGAAGAAGAAGAAGAAGAAGAAGAATAAGAAGAAGAAGAAGAAGAAGAAGAAGAAGCAGAAGGAGAAGAAGAAGAAAAACAAGAAGACGAATAAAAAGAAGAATAAGAACAAAAAGAAGAATAGGAAGTAAAAGAAGAAGAAGAATATGAAGGAGCGAAAGAAGAAGAGGAAGTAGTAGTAGGAGGAGGAGGAGGAGGAGAAGAAGAAGTGGAAGAAGAAGAAGAGAAAAAAGATGATGAAGAAGAAGAAGATGTAGAAGTAGAGGAAGAAGAAGAAGAAGAAGAGGAAGAAGAAAGAAGATGATGAAGAAGAAGAAGATGATGAAGAAGATGATTGATTAGAAGAAGACAAAGAAGAAGGAGAAGAAGAAGAACAGGATGAAGAAGAGGAAGAGTAAGAAGATGTAGAGGAAGAAGAACAAGCAGAAGAAGAAGAAGAGGAAGAAGCAGTAGAAAAAGAAGAAGAAGAAGAAGAAGAAGAAGAAGAAGAGGAAGAAGAAGAAGAAGAAGAAGAGGAAGAAGAAGAAGAAGAAGAGGAAGAAGAAGAGGAGAAGAAGAAGAAGAAGAGGAAGAAGAAGAAGAAGAGGAAGAAGAAGAAGTAGAAGAAGAAGAAGAAGAAGAAGAAGAAGAAGAAGAAGAAGGAGAAGAAGAAGAAGAAGAAGATGATGATGATGATGATGATGAAGAAGAAGAGACGAATAAGAAGAAAAAGAAGAACAAGAACAATAAGATGGGGAAGAAGAAGAAAAAGAAGTGTGAGATGTGAAAGAACAAGAAGAAGAGGAGGAATAACAATAAGAAGAAGAGGAAGTTGAAGAAGAGGGAGATGAAAAATAAGAAGAAGAGGAAGAAGAAGAAGAAGTGGATTATGGAGAAGAAGAAGAATAAGAAAAAGAAGTAGAGCAAATAGAAGAAGAAAAAGAAGAAGAAGAACATGTAGATGAAGTAGAAAAAAGAAAGGAAGAAGAATTAGAAGAAGTAGTTGAAAAAGAAGATGTTGAAGGACAAGAAGACGAAGTGGAAGAAGAAGAAGAAGAAGAAGAAGATGAAGAAGTAAACGACAAAGAAGATGAAGAACAGGAAGTAGAAGGTGAAGAAGAAGATGAAGAAGAAGAAGAAGAAGAATAGAAGGAGAAGAAAAAGAAAAAGAATAAGAAGTAGTAGAAAAAAAGATGAACAAGAACAATTGGAAGAAGAAGAAGACGGAGAAGAATAAGAAGAAGAAGAAATAGAAGAAGAAGAAGGGAAGAAAAAGAAGAAGTTGAAGAAGAAGAATAAGAATTATAATAAGAAGATGATGAAGAAGGAGAAAAAGTTGAAGAAAAAGAAGGAGAAGAAGAAGAAGAAGATGTCGAAGAAAAATAACAAGAAGAAGAAGAAAAAAAAGATGTAGAAGAAGATGAAGAAGAAGAAGAAGAAGAAGAAGTAGAAAAAGAAGAAGAAGGAGAAGGGGATGAAGAAGAAGTAGAAGAGGAAGA
>JAIUJO010002640.1:17500-22500 GCA_023846275.1 Vanilla planifolia
AGAAGAACAAGGAGAAGGATGAGGAGGACTAGAAGAACAACAAGAAGAAGAATAATAACAATAACAATAACTATAGTAATTATAATAATAATCGTATAATAACAATAATAATAATAATAATAATAATAAGATGAAAAAGAAAAAGAAGAAGAAGAAGAAGAATTATACTAAAAAGAACAGGAAGAAGAAGAAGAAGAATAATAAGAAGAACAAGTAGTAGAAGAAGAAATTGAAGAAGAAGAAGAAGAGGAAGAAGGAGGAGGAGGAGAAGAAGAAGAAGAAGAGGAAGAAGTAGAAGAAAAAAAAGATGTAGTACGAGAAGAAGAAGAAGAAGAAGAACAAGAATAAGAGTAGAAGGGGAGGAAGATGAAGAAGAAGAAGGCGAGGAACAGGAAGAAGAAGAAGAAGAAGAAGGAGAAGAAGAAGCAGAAGAAGAAGAAGAAGAAGAAGAAGAAGACAAAGAAGAGAAAGGAGAAGAAGAAGGAGAAGTAGAAGAAGTAGAAGAAGAAGAAGAAGAAGAAGAAAAAGAAGAAACGGATGAAGTAGAAGGAGAAGAAGAAGAAGAAGAAGAGGAAGAGGAGGAAGAAGAAGAAGAAGAAGACGAAGAAGTCATAGGAAAAGAATAACAAAAAAATAAATAATAATAATAATAATAATGAGAATAAAATTAAAAATAATAATAACCATAACAATAATAACAAAAAGATGAAGAAATATAAGAAGAAGAAGAAACAGAATAAGAAGAAGGAGAAGAATGAGAACAAAAATAAGAAGAACAAATAAAAGAAGAAGAGGAAGAAGATGAAGAAGAAAAGAAGTAAAAGAAGGAAAAGAAGAAGAAGAAGAAGAAGAAGAAGAAGAAGAAGAAGAAGAAGAGGAAGAAGGGGAAGAACGAGGAGAAGAAGAAGAAGAAGAGGAATAAGAAGAAGAAGTAGTAGTAAAAGAAGAAGAAGAGAAGGGGAAGAAGAAGAAGAGGTAAAAGAAGAACAAAAAGGAAGAAGAAGAAGAAGAAGAAGAAGTGGAAAAGGAGACAAAAAAGAAGAAGAAGAATAATAAGAAGAAGAAGGAGGAGTAGAAGAAAAAGAAAAAGTAAATGAAGAAGAAGGAGAAAAAGAAGAAAAATGTGAATAAGAAGAGGAAGAAGTAGAGGAAGATTGAGAAGAAGGAGAAAAAGAAGAAGGGGAATGAGAAGAAGATGAAGAAGAAGAAGTAGAGGAAGAAGAAGAAGGTGGAGAAGAATAAGAAGTAGAAGAAGAATGAGAAGAGGAAGAAGAAGAATTAGGAGGAAGTGCAGGAGAAGAAGAATAATAATAAGAAGAAGATGAATAGGAAGAAGATGATGATGAAGAAGAAGAACATGAAGAAGAAGAAGAAGAAGAAGAATAAGAAGAAGGAGATGGAGATGGAGAAGAAGAAGTAGTAGAAGAAGAAGGAGAAGAAGAAGAAGAAGAAGAAGGTGAGAAAGATGACGAAGAAGAAAAAGAAGAAGAAGTAGTAATAGAAGAAGAAGAAGAAGAAGAACAAGAACAAGAAGAAATAGTGGAAGAAGAATAAGAAGAAGAAGGAGGATGAAGCGAAGAAGAGGAGGAGGAAGAAGAAGAAGAAGAGGAAGAAGAAGAAGAAGAAGAAGAAAAAAAGATCATGAGGAAGAAGAAGAAGAAGGGGGAGGAAAGGAAGAGGAAGAAGAAGAAAAAGAAAAAGGAAGAAGAAGAAGAAAAAGAAAAAGTAGTAAAAGAAGAAGAAGAATGAGAAGAAGGAGGAAGAGAAGAACAAGATGAAGATGAAGTAGAAGAAGGACAAGAAGAAGAACATGAAGAAGAAGAATAAGGAGAGGAAGATGAAAAAGAAAAAAAAGATAAAGAAGAACAGGAGAAGGATGAGGAGGATTGGAAGAACAATAAGAAGAAGAATAATAACAATAATAATAACTATAGTAATTATAATAATAATAGTATAATAACAATAATAATAATAATAATAATAATAATAAGATGAAAAAGAAAAAGAAGAAGAAGAAGAAGAATTATATTAAAAAGAATAGGAAGAAGAAGAAGAAGAACAATAAGAAGAACAAGTAGTAGAAGAAGAAATTGAAGAAGAAGAAGAAGAAGAAGAGGAAGAAGTAGAAGAAAAAAAAGATGTAGTACGAGAAGAAGAAGAAGAAGAAGAACAAGAATAAGAGTAGAAGGGGAGGAAGATGAAGAAGAAGAAGGCGAGGAACAAGAAGAAGAAGAAGAAGAAGAAGAAGGAGAAGAAGAAGCAGAAGAAGAAGAAGAAGAAGAAGACAAAGAAGAGAAAGGAGAAGAAGAAGGAGAAGTAGAAGAAGTACAAGAAGAAGAAGAAGAAGAAGAAGAAGAAGAAACGGATGAAGTAGAAGGAGAAGAAGAAGAATAAGAAGAGGAAGAGGAGGAAGAAGAAGAAGAAGAAGACGAAGAAGTCATAGAAAAAGAATAACAAAAAAATAAATAATAATAATAATAATAATAAGAATAAAATTAAAAATAATAATAACCATAACAATAATAACAAAAAGATGAAGAAATATAAGAAGAAGAAGAAACAGAATAAGAAGAAGGAGAAGAATGAGAACAAAAATAAGAAGAACAAATAAAAGAAGAAGAGGAAGAAGATGAAGAAGAAAAAGAAGTAAAAGAAGGAAAAGAAGAAGAAGAAGAAGAAGAAGAAGAAGAAGAGGAAGAAGAGGAAGAACGAGGAGAAGAAGAAAAAGAAGAGGAATAAGAAGAAGAAGTAGTAGTAAAAGAAGAAGAAGAGAAGGGGAAGAAGAAGAAGAGGAAAAAGAAGAACAAAAAGGAAGAAGAAGAAGAAGAAGAAGAAGAAGTGGAAAAGGAGACAAAAAAGAAGAAGAAGAAGAATAAGAAGAAGAAGGAGTAGAAGAAAAAGAAAAAGTAAATGAAGAAGAAGGAGAAAAAGAAGAAAAATGTGAATAAGAAGAGGAGGAAGTAGAGGAAGATTGAGAAGAAGGAGAAAAAGAAGAAGGGGAATGAGAAGAAGATGAAGAAGAAGAAGTAGAGGAAGAAGAAGAAGGTGGAGAAGAATAAGAAGTAGAAGAAGAATGAGAAGAGGAAGAAGAAGAATTAGGAGGAAGTGCAGGAGAAGAAGAATAATAATAAGAAGAAGATGAATAGGAAGAAGATAATGATGAAGAAGAAGAACATGAAGAAGAAGAAGAAGAAGAAGAATAAGAAGGAGATGGAGATGGAGAAGAAGAAGTAGTAGAAGAAGAAGGAGAAGAAGAAAAAGAAGAAGAAGGAGAGAAAGATGACGAAGAAGAAAAAGAAGAAGTAGTAATAGAAGAAGAAGAAGAAGAAGAAGAAGAAGAACAAGAAGAAATAGTGGAAGAAGAATAAGAAGAAGAAGGAGGATGAAGCGAAGAAGAGGCGGAAGAAGAAGAAGAAGAAGAAGAAGAAGAAGAGGAAGAAGAAGAAGAAGAAGAAGAAAAAAAGATCTTGAGGAAGAAGAAGAAGAAGGGGGAGGAAAGGAAGAGGAAGAAGAAGAAAAAGAAAAAGGAAGAAGAAGAAGAAAAAGAAAAAGTAGTAAAAGAAGAAGAAGAAAGAGAAGGAGGAAGAGAAGAACAAGATGAAGATGAAGTAGAAGAAGGACAAGAAGAAGAACTTGAAGAAGAAGAATAAGGAGAGGAAGATAAAAAAGAAAAAAAAAGATAAAGAAGAATAGGAGAAGGATGAGGAGGACTGGAAGAACAACAAGAAGAAGAATAATAACAATAACAATAACTATAGTAATTATAATAATAATAGTATAATAACAATAATAATAATAATAATAATAATAATAAGATGAAAAAGAAAAAGAAGAAGAAGAAGAAGAATTATACTAAAAAGAACAGGAAGAAGAAGAAGAAGAACAATAAGAACAAGTAGTAGAAGAAGGAGGAGAAGAAGAAGAAGAAGAGGAAGAAGTAGAAGAAAAAAAAGATGTAGTACGAGAAGAAGAAGAAGAAGAAGAACAAGAATAAGAGTAGAAGGGGAGGAAGATGAAGAAGAAGAAGGCGAGGAACAAGAAGAAGAAGAAGAAGAAGAAGAAGGAGAAGAAGAAGCAGAAGAAGAAGAAGAAGAAGAAGACAAAGAAGAGAAAGGAGAAGAAGAAGGAGAAGTAGAAGAAGTACAAGAAGAAGAAGAAGAAGAAGAAGAAGAAGAAGAAACGGATGAAGTAGGAGAAGAAGAAGATGAAGAAGAGGAAGAGGAGGAAGAAGAAGAAGAAGACGAAGAAGTCATAGAAAAAGAATAACAAAAAAATAAATAATAATAATAATAATAATAAGAATAAAATTAAAAATAATAATAACCATAACAATAATAACAAAAAGATGAAGAAATATAAGAAGAAGAAGAAACAGAATAAGAAGAAGGAGAAGAATGAGAACAAAAATAAGAAGAACAAATAAAAGAAGAAGAGGAAGAAGATGAAGAAGAAAAAGAAGTAAAAGAAGGAAAAGAAGAAGAAGAAGAAGAAGAAGAAGAAGAAGAAGAAGAAGAAGAGGAAGAAGAGGATGAACAAGGAGAAGAAGAAAAAGAAGAGGAATAAGAAGAAGTAGTAGTAAAAGAAGAAGAAGAGAAGGGGAAGAAGAAGAAGAGGAAAAAGAAGAACAAAAAGGAAGAAGAAGAAGAAGAAGAAGAAGTGGAAAAGGAGACAAAAAAGAAGATGAAGAAGAATAAGAAGAGAAGGAGGAGTAGAAGAAAAAGAAAAAGTAAATGAAGAAGAAGGAGAAAAAGAAGAAAAATGTGAATAAGAAGAGGAAGAAGTAGAGGAAGATTGAGAAGAAGGAGAAAAAGAAGAAGGGGAATGAGAAGAAGATGAAGAAGAAGAAGTAGAGGAAGAAGAAGAAGGTGGAGAAGAATAAGAAGTAGAAGAAGAATGAGAAGAGGAAGAAGAAGAATTAGGAGGAAGTCCAGGAGAAGAAGAATAATAATAAGAAGAAGATGAATATGAAGAAGATGATGATGAAGAAGAAGAAGAAAAAG
>JAIUJO010002640.1:32500-35000 GCA_023846275.1 Vanilla planifolia
AGAATAAGAATACCTAGTTGAAGTAGAAGAACAAGAAGAAGAAGGAGAAGGAGAAGAGGAAGGAGAAGGGGAAGAAGAAAAAAACATGATGAAGGAAAAGAAGAAGGAAAAGAAGAAGATGATGATGATGAAGGAAAAGAAGAAGGAAAAGAAGAACAAGAAGAAGAAGAAGAAGAAAAATTATGAGAAGAAGAAGACGAAGAAGAACAAGAAGTGGAAGAAGGCAAAGACAAAGAAGAAGAAGAAGAAGAAGAGGAAGTAGAAGAAGTAGAAGAGGAAGAAGATAAGGAAGAAAATTAGGAGAAGAAGATGAGGAAAAATAAGAATAATAATAAGATGAATAAGAGGAAAAAGAAGTGGAAGAAGAAGGACAAGAAGAAGAAGAACAAGTGGAAGAATTTGAAGAAGATGATGATGGACAATAAAAAGAAGGAGATGAAGGAGAAGAAGAAGAGGAAGAATGTGAAGTATGAGAAGAAGAACAAGAAGAAGAAGAAGAAGAAGAAGAAGAAGAAGATGATGCCGATGAAGAAGGAGAAGAAAAAGAAGAAGAACAAGGAGAAGAAGATGAAGAAGAAGAAGAAGTAGAAGAAAAAGAAGGAAAAGAAGAAGAAGAAGAAAAAGAAGTGAAAGAAGAAGAGGAAAATCAATAAGAAGATGATGATTGAGAAGAAGAAGAAGAAAAAGAAGTGGATGAAGAAGAATAAAAAGAATAAGAAAGAGAAAGAGAAGAAGGAGAGGAAGTGGAAGAAGAAGAAGATGGAGAAGATGAAGAAGAAGAAGAAGAAGATGAAGAAAAATAAGAAGAAGAAGAAGAAGAAGAGGAAGAGGAAGAAGAAGAAGAAGAAGAAGAAGAGGAAGAAGAAGAAAAAGAAGAAGATGAAGAAGAAGAAGATATGGTAGAAGAAGAAGAGGAAGACAAAGAAGAAGTAGAAGTAGAAGAAGTAGTATTAGAAGAAGATGATGACGATGATGATGATAATGAGGTAGAAGAAGAAGGAGAAAAAGAAAAAGAAGAAGAGAAGAAGCACTAGAAGAAGGTGACCAAGAAGGAGAAGAAGAAGAAGAAGAAGAAGAAGAAGAAGAAGGAGAGGAAGCTGAAGAAGATCAATGAGAAGGAGGACATGAAGAACGAGAAGAAGGAGAAGACAAAGAAGGCCAACAAGAAGAAGTATAAGAAGAAATAGGAGGAGAATAAGTAGAAGACGAACATGACGAAGAAGATGGAGAAGAACAAGAAGTAGGAAAAGAAGAAGAAGAAGAAGAAGAAGAAGAAGAAGGATAAGAAGGGAAAGAAGAAGAAGAAGAAGAAGCTGAAGAAGAAGAAAAACAACAAGAAGAAGTTGGAGAATAAGAAGAAAAAGAGGAGGAAGAAGAAGAAGAAGGAAAAGAAGAAGAAAGAAAAGAAGGAGAAGATTAATAATAAATAGAAGAAGAAGAAGTAGAAGAAAGAGAAGAAGAGGTAGGAGAACGAGAAGAAGAAGAAGAAGAGGAAGAGGAAAAAGAAGAAGAAGAAGAAGAAGAAGTGGAAGAAGAAGAAGAAGAAGATGAAGAAGAAGAACATATGGTAGAAGAAGAAGAAGAAGAAGACGAATAAGAAGTAGAAGTAGAAGAGGTAGAAGAAGAAGAAGATGATGACTATGATGATGACGATGAGGTAGAAGAGGGAGAAAAAGAAAAAGAAGAACAAGAAGAAGCATTAGAAGGAGGTGACCAAGAAGGAGGAGGAGAAGAAGAAGAAGAAATAGAAGAAGAAGGAGAAGAAGCTGAAGATGATCAATAAGAAGGAGGAGATGAAGAAGGAGAAGAAGGAGAAGACGAAGAAGGCCAAGAAGAAGAAGTATAAGAAGAAAAAGGAGGAGAATAAGTAGAAGACGAACAAGATGAAGAAGATGGAGAAGAACAAGATGTAGGAAAAGAAGAAGAAGAAGAAGAAGAAGGATAAGAAGAAGAAGAAGAAGAAGCTGAAGAAGAAGAAAAACAAGAAGAAGAAGAAGTAAGAGAATAAGAAGAAAAATAGGAAGAGGAAGAAGAAGAAGGAAAATAAGAAGAAGAAAAAGAAGAAGGAGAAGATTAATAGTAGGGAGGAGGAGAAGAAGAAGTAGAAGAAGGAGAAGAAGAGGTAGGAGAAGGAGAAGGAGAAGAAGAAGAAGAAGAAGAAGAAGAAGAAGAAGAATAAGAAAAAGGAGAAGCTGAAGAAGAAGAAGAATAAGCAGTAGAAGAAGAAAAAGAAGAAGAAGATGCAGGTGAAGAAGAAGAAGAAGAAGATGAGGATGATAAAGAAGAAGATGAAGAAGAAGAAAAGGACGAAGAAGTAGAAGTAGAAGTTGAAGTCGTTGAAGAAGAAGAAGAAGAAGAAGAAGGAGAAGAAGAAAAAAATTAAGAAGTAGAAGAAGGAGGTGGAAAAGAAGAAGGAGAAGAAAAAGAAGAAGATGAACAATAAGAAGATGAAGAACAAGAAGAAGGAGAAGAGGAAGAAGAAGAAGAAGTAGAAGAAAAA
>JAIUJO010002640.1:40000-47500 GCA_023846275.1 Vanilla planifolia
TCTCATCTTCTACTTCTCTTTCTTCTACTTCCTCTTCTTCTTCTTCATCTTCTTTTACTTCTTTTTCTTTTGCTTCCTCTTCTTCCTCTTGCTCTTCTTCTTCTTGTGCTTCTTCTTCTATTCTTTTTCTTCATCTTCTTCCTCTTTTTCATCCTCTTCTTCCTCCTCTAATTCTTCCTTTTCTTCCTCTTCTCCTTCTTCCTCCTCGTCCACTTCTTTTCTTCTTCTTCTTCTACCACTACAACTACTACATCTTCTTCTACTTCTTTTTCTTCTTCATCTTCTTCATCTTTTTCCTCTTCTTCTACTTCTTATTCTTCTTCTTCTTCTTCTTCCTCCTCTTTCTTCTTATTCTTCTTCTTCTTCTTCCTCTTCTTATTCTTCCTATTCTTCTTTCTTCTCTAGTTCCTCTTCTTTCTCTTCTTCTACTTTCACTTCTTTTTTTTCTTCTTCCTATTGTTGTTGTTCTTCTTCTTCATCTTCCTCCACTTCTTTCTCTTCTTCCTCTTATTCCTCTTTCTCTTCTTCCTCCTCTCCCTCCTCTTCGACAGTTCTTCTTTATCTTCTACTTCTTCTTCTTCCTCCCTTCTTTTTCTTCGTCTTCCTCCTCTTCATTGTCTTCCTCTTCTTCTTCCCTTTATTCTTCATCATCATCATCATCATCTTCTTCTTCTACTACTTCTTCTTCCCTTTCTTTTTCTTCTTCGCCGTTTTCTTCTTCTTCTTCATCTTCTTCTTATTTTGTTTCCTTTTCTTCTTCTTCTCCCTCCTCTTGTTCCTCATCTTCCTCTCCTTCTTATTCTACTTCTTCTTCTTCTTTTGCTTCCTCTTCTTTCCCTTCTCCTTCTTCTTATTCTTCCAAATCTTCTTCTTGCTCTTCTTCATCATTTTCTTCTTCTTCATATTTCTCTTCTTTTACTTTTTCCTCCTCTTTCTTTTCTTTTTCTTCTTCTTCTTGCTTTTCTTCATCTTCCCCTCCCTCTTTTATTTTCCACTTGTTCTTCTTCTTCTTCTTCTTCTTTTTCTTCTTCTTCTTCTTCTTCTTTGACTTTTTCTTCTTCTTCTTCTCCTTTTTCTTCTTCTTATTCTTCTACGTCTTCTTGTCCTTATTGTTCTTCTTCATCTTCTTTTTCTTCTGTTTTTATTCTTCTTCGTCTTTCTCCTGTACTAGCTCCTCTTCTTCCTCTTCTTCCTCTTCTTCTTCTTCAACTTCTTTTACTTCTTGTTCTTCCACTTCTTGCTCTTTTTCTTCATCTTTTTCTTCTTCTTCTTCTTGTACTTCATCTTCTTCTTTATCCTCTTCTTCTTCTTCTTCTTCCTCTTCTTCTTCTATCTCTTCTTCTTCTTCTTCCTCATCTTCATCTTCTGCTTCTTCTTCTTCTTCTTCTTAGTCATCTTCTTCTTCTTCTTTTTCCTCATCCTCTTCCTCTTCCTCTTCTTCCTTATCTTCCTCTTCTTCTTAATTCTCTTGCTCTGCTTCTTAAACTTCCTAATCTTCTTCTTCTTTTTCTACATCTTCTTTCCCTTCTTGTTGTTGTTCTTCTTCTTCTTCCTCTTCTTCTTCTTCCACTACTTCTTCCTCTTCTTCTTCTTCTTCTTCTTGATCTGCTACTTCTTCTCCTTCTTCTTCTTCTTTCCTTTTTCTTCTTTTTCTTCTTTTTTTACTTCTCCTTCTTGTTCTTCACCCTCTCACACCTCATCTTCCTCTTCTACTTCTTCTTCTTCTTCCTCTTCTTCTTTTTGATCTTCTTGTTCTTCTACTTCTTCCTTCTCTTCTTATTGTTCTTTCTACTCTGCCTCCTCATCTTCCACTTCTTCTTCCACCACTTTCTCTTCTTCATCTTTTTCTCCTTCTCAATCTTCTTCTTCTTCTTCTTCTCCTTCTTCCTCATCTTCTTCCACTCGTTCCTCTTGTCCTTCTCCCACTAGTTTTTCTTTTTCTTCTTCTTCTTCTTCTTCTTCTTCTTCTTGTGCTTCTTTATCTTCTGCTTCTTCTTCTTCTTCTTCTTCTTCTTCTTCTACTACTACTACTACTACTTCTTTTACTTCTACTTTTTCTTCCTCTTCTTCTCCTTCTTCTTCTTCTTCTTCTTCATCTTCTTCTCTCCTTCTTCTTCCTCTTCTTCTCCTTGTCTTCTCCTACTTCTTTTTCTTCTATTTTATTTTCCTCTTGTTCTTCTTCTTCTACATCTTCTTATTCTTCTTCTTCCTCTTCTTTTTCCTCTTGTCCCTCTCCTTCTTCTCCTCCCTCTTCTTCATCCTTCTCTTCTTTTTCTACCTCTTTTTCTTCTTCTTCTTCTTCTTCTTATTCCTCTTTGACTTCTTGTTCTTCTTCTTGTTCTTGCTCTTCTTCTTCGTCTTCTTCTTCTTTTACTTCATCATCATCTTCCTCTTCTTCTTCTTCTTCTTCTTCTTCCACTTCTACTTCTTCTTCCTCTTCTTGCTCTTCTTCTCCTCCTCCTCCTCCTCCTTCTTCTTCTTCTCTTCTTCTTCTTCTTCTTCTTCTTCTCCTACCTTTTCCATTTATTCTTCTTTCACTTCTTCTTATTCTTCCTCTTCCACTTCTTCTTGTACTTCTCCTTCTTCATCTCTTCTCCTTCTTCTTCTTCCTTCTCTTCTTTTTCTACTTCTTTTTCTACTTCTTTTTCTTCTTCTTCTTCTTCTTCTTCTTATTCCTCTTTGACTTCCTGTTCCTCATCCTGTTCTCCCACTTCTTCTTATTCTTCTTCTTCCTGTTCTTCTTCCACTTCTCCCTCTTCTTCTCTTCTCCTTCTTTTTCTTCCTTCTCTTCCTTTTCTACTTCTTTTTCTTCTTCTTCTTCTTCTTCTTATTCCTCTTTGACTTCTAGTTGTTCTTCCTATTCTTCCTCTTCTTTTTCCTTTGCTTCTTCTTCTTCTTCTTCTACTACTTCTTCTTCTTCTTCTTCTTCTTCTTCTTTTCTTATACTTCTTCCTTGTCTTCTTCTTCTTATTCTACTACATCTTCTTCTACTTCTTCTTCTTCTTCTTCTTTTCTTCTTGTTATTATTATTCTTCTTCTTCTTCTTCTTCTTCTTCTTCTTCTTCTTTCTCTTCAACTTCGTCTTCTTCATCTTCTTATTGTTCCTCTTCATCTTCTTCCTCTTCTTCTTCCTCCTCTTCTTCTTCTTCCCATTCTTCTTCCATTTCTTCTTCTTCTTCTTCTTACTCTTCTTCTTCTCTTTCTTTGTATTCTTGCTCTTCTTCTTTTTCCTCTTCATCATGATCTTCCTTTTCTTCATCTTCTTCATCTTCTTTTTCCTCATCTACTTCTTTTTCTTACACATCTTCTACTTCTTCTTTTTCCTCCTCTTATTCTTGTTATTATTATTATTCTTCTTCTTCTTCTCCTTCTTCTTCTCTATCTTCTTCTTCTACTTCTTCTTCTTCTCCTCCTCCTCCTCCTTGTTCTTCTTCTTCTTTTCCTTCTTCTGCTTCTTCTTCTTCTTCTTCTTCATCAACTTCTTCTTCTACTTCTTCTACTTTTTCTTGTTCTTCTTCTTCCTCTTCTTCTTCTTCTTCTTCCTCTTCATCTTCTTCTTCTCTTCTTCTTCTTCATTTTCTTCTTCTCTTCTTCTCCCTCTTCTTCTACTTCTTCTTTTCCTCTTCTTGTTCTTCCACTTCATCATCTTCTTCTTTTCTTCCCCTTCTTCTTTATACTCTTTCTCTTCTTTTTATACTTTTACTTCTTCTTCCTCTTTTTCTTTTTCCTTTTATTTCTCATCCTCTTCTTCTTCTTCTTCTTCTTCTTCCTCTTCTTCTTTCCTCTTCATCTTCTTCCTCCTCTTCTTCTTCTTCTTCTTCTTCTTCTCCTCCTTCTTTCTCTTCCTCTTCTTCTTCTTCTTTTTCTTCTTCTTCTTCTTCTTCTCCTTGTCCTTCTCTTACTTATTCTTCTCCTTCTTTTTCTTCTTCTTCTTCTTCTTCATCATCATAATCGTCATCTTGTTCTTCTTCTTCTTCTTCTTCTTCCTCTTCTACTTCTTCTTCTTGTCCTGCTCCTCCTCTTTCATCTTCTTCTTCTTCTTCTTCTTCTTCTTCTTTTCTTCTTCTTCCTCCTCTTCTTGTTCTTCTTGTTGTTCTTCCTCTTCTTCTTCTTCTTCCACATCTTCTTCTTCTTCTTCTTCTTCTTCTTCTTCTTCTTTTTCTAATTCTACCTCTTCTTCTTCTTCTACCTCTCCTTCTTCTTCTCCTACTTCTTCCTCTTCTTGTTCTTCTTTTTGTTCTTCCTCTTCTTCTTCTTCTCCATCTTCTTCATCATCTTCTTCTTCTTCTACTTCTTCTTTCTCTTCTTGATCTCCTTCTTCCACTCCTTTTTCTTCTCCTTCTTCTTCTACTACTTCATCATCTTCTCCTCCACCTTTTTCTTCTTCTTTTCTTCTTCTTCTTCTTATTCTTCTTCTTCTACATCTACATCTTCTTTTCCTTCTTCTTCTTCTTCTTCCTCTTTTTCTTCATCTCTCTCCTCTTTTTCTTCTCCTTCCTCTTCTTTTTTTTCCTGTTCTTCTTCTTCTTCTACTTCCTCACCTTCCTCCACTTCTTCTCCTTCTTCCTCTTTATCTTTTTCATGTACTTGGTCTTCTTCTTCTTCTTCTTCTAATTCCTTTCTTATTTTTCTTCCTCTTGTTGTTCTACTTCTTCTTCTTCCTCTTCTTTCTCTACTTCTTCCTCACCTTCTACTTCATCTTTTTTCTCCTCTTGTACATTTTCTTGTTCTTCTTCTTCTTCTTCTTCTTCTTCTTCTTCTTCTTCTTCCATTTACCATTCTTTATCTTCTTGTTTTCCGCTTCTTCTTCTTTTTCATCTTCCTCTTCTACTTCTCCTTCTTCTCTTTTCATCCTCCTCTTCTTCGTTTTCATCTTACTCTTCTTGTTCTTCTTGTTGTTGTTCTTCTTCTTCTTTTTCACCTTCTTCCTCTAGTTCTTTTTCTTCGTCCGCTACTTTTTTTCAACTTCATCTTCTTCATCTTGTTCTTGTTTTTTTCTTCTTCTTCTCTTTCTTCTTCTTCTTGCTCTTCTTCTCCTTCTTCTTTTGGTTCTTCATCATCATCATCATCATCATCTTCTCCTTCTTCTTTGTCTTCTTCTAATTTTTCCCTTCTTCATCCTCTTCTACTAGTTCTTCTTCTTCTTCACCTCCTCTGTCTTCTTCTTCTTCTTCATCTTCTCATCCTTTTATACATCTTGTTCTTCTTTTTCTTCATCATCTTCTTCTTCTCCTTCTTCTTCTTGTTCTTGTTCTTCTTCTTCTTCTTTATCTTCTTATTCTTCTTCCTCTTCTTCTTCTTCTTCTTCTTCTTCTTCCTCTTCTTCTTCTACTACTACTGCTACTACTACTTTTACTTCTACTTCTTCCTTTTCTTCTTCTTCTTCTTCTTCTTCTCCTCCTCCTCCTTCTTCTTGATCTTCTTCTCTTCTTCTTCTTCTTCTACTTCTCTACTCCTACTTCTTTTTATTCTTTTTCATTATCCTCCTGTTCTTCTTCTTTTGCATCTTCTTATTCTTCTTCTTCCTCTTCTCTTCCTCTTCTCCCTCTTCTTCTTCTCCTCCTTCTCCTTCTTCTTTCTTTTCTTTTTATGCTTCTTTTCTTCTTCTTCTTATACTTTCTCTTATTCCTCTTCAACTTCTTGTTCTTCTTCTTGCTCTTGCTCTTCTTCTACTTCTTCTTCTCCTCATCTTCCTCTCTTCTTCTTCTTCTTCTACTAGTACTACTACTTCTACTTCTTCTTCCTCTTCTTCTTCTTCTTCTCCTCCTCCTCCTTCTTCTTCTTCTTCTCTTCTTCTTCTTCTTCTTCTTCTTCTTGTTCTTCTTCTTCTTCTTCTTCTTCTCTTCTCCTACTTCATTTTCTTTTTCATCATTTTCTTATTCTTCTTCTTTCACTTCATATTCTTCTTCTTCCCCTTCTTCTTCCTCTTCTCCCTCTTCTTCTCTTCTCGTTCTTCTTCTTCCTTCTCTTCTTTTTCTACTTCTTTTTCTTCTTCTTCTTTTTATTATTCCAGTTTCACTTCTTGTTCTTCTTTCTATTCTTCCCCTTCTTCTTGTTTTACTTCACCATCATCTTCATCTTCTTCTTATTCCTCCTCTTCTTCTTCATGTAATACTACTACTACTACTACTTCTTCTTCTTCTTCTTCTTATTGCTGTTGTTCTTCTTCTTCTACTACTTTTTCTTATACTTCCTCTTCGCCTTCTTCTTCTTACTCTACTACTTCGTCTTCTACTTCTTCTTCTACTTCTTATTCTTATTCTTCTAATTTTTCTTCTTCTTTTTCTTCCTCTTCCTCTTCCTCTTTCTTTTCTTTTCTTATTTTTCTTCTTATTCTTTTTCTTCTTCGTCTTTTTCTTCTTCTTCTTCTTCTTCTACTTCTTCTTTCTCTTCAACTTCTCCTTCATCTTCATCTTCTTGTTGTTCCTCTTCTTCTTATTCCTGTTCTTCTTCCTCCTATTCTTCTTCTTCCCATTCCTCTTCAACTTCTTCTTCTTCTTCTCCTTCTTCCTCTTCTTGCTCATCTTCTTTTTCCTCTTCATCATGATCTTCCTTCTCTTCATCTTCTTCAACTTCTTCATCCTCATCTAATTCTTTTTCTTCCTCTTCTTCTACTTCTTCTTTTTCTTCTTCTTCACTCCTTTACATCCTCTTCCTCTTCTTCTTCAACTTTTTTTTCTTCTTCTGCTTCTCCTTCTTTTTCTCAATCTTCTTCTTCTTCTTCGTCTTCTTCTTCTTCATCTCCTTCTTTTTCTTCTTCTTCTTTTTCTTCATCTTCTTCTTCTTCTTCATCATCATCAACTTCTTGTTCTACATCTTTTACTTTTCTTATTCTTCTTCTTCTTCTTCTTCTTCTTCTTCTTCTTCTTCCTCTTCTTCTTCTTCTTCTTCTTCTCTTCTTCTTCTTTTTCTTCTTCTCTTCTCCTTCATCTTCTTCTTCTTCTTCATCCTTTCCTCTTCTTGTTCTTCCACTTCATCATTTTCTTCTTCTCTTCCTCTTCTTCTTCTTCTTCTTCTTCTTTTTCCTCTTCTTCTTCTTTTTTTAATTCTACATCTTCTTGTTTTTCAATTTCTTCTTCTTCCTCTTTCTCTTTTTCTTTATCTGCTTCTTCTTCTTCTTCTTATTCTTTCCTCTTCATCTTCTTTGTCTTCTTTCTCCTCCTCCTCCTCTTCTTCTTCTTCTCCTTCTATTTCTTGTTTTTCTACTTCTTTTTCTTCTTCTTCTTCTTCTTCATCAAAATCAACATCTTGTTGTTATTCTTCTTCTTCTTCTTCTTCCTCCTCCTCTACTTCTTCCTCTTCTTCTCCTCCCCCTCCTCCTTCATCAACTCCTTCATGTTGTTCTTGTTCTCTTCTTCTTCTTCTTCCTCTTCTTTACTTCTTCTTGTTCTTCCTTTTCTTCTTCATCTTCTTCTTCATTTTCTTCTTCTTCTTCTTTCACTTCTTCTTCATCGTCATCATCTTCTTCTTCTTCGTATTCACCGTCTTCTTCTTCTTCTA
>JAIUJO010002417.1:0-7500 GCA_023846275.1 Vanilla planifolia
TTCTATTTTTTATTCTTCTTCTACCTCTTCTTCTTCTTCTTCTTCTCCTTCTTTTTCTTCATCTTCTTATTGTTCTTCTTCTTATTCTTCTTGTTCTTCTTCTTCTTCTGCTTTGTCTTCTTCTTCTTCTTCTTCTTCGTTGTCTTCTTCTTCTTCTTCTTCTTGTTTGTCTTCTCTTTCTTCTCCTTCCTTCCTCTTCTTCTTCTTCTTCTTCTTCTTTTTCTTCTTTTTCTTCTTCTTCCTCTTCTTCTTTTTTCTTCTTCTTCATCGTCTTCTTCTTCTTCTTCTTCTTCTTCCCCATTTTCTTCTTCTTCATTGTCCTTCAATTTTGCCTTCCTCTCTTCCTTCTTCCTCTTCTTATTCATATTCTTCTTTTTTATTCTTCTTTTCTTCTTCTTTGTTTTCTTCTTTTTCTTCTACTTCTACTTCTTCTGTCTTCCTCTTCATTGTCTTCTTCTTCTTCTACTGCATCTTCTTCTTCTTATGCATCTTCTTCTTTCTCTTCTAATTCACTTACTTCTTCTCCTTCTTCTCATTCTTCTTTCTCATGTTCTCCTTCTTCTTCTTCTTCCTCTTCTCTTCATCATCATCAACTTCTTCTTCTTCTTCTTCTTCTTCTTCTTCTTCTTCTCCTTCTTTCTACTTCTTTTTCTTCTTCTTCTTCTTCCTCCTCTCTTCTTCTTCTTCATCAACTTCTTCTTCTACTCCTTTTTCTCCTTCTTCTCCTTCTTGATCTTCTTCTTCGTATTCTTCTTCTTTTTCTTTCACTTCTTCTTCTTCTTCTCCTCCTCCTCCACCTCCTCTTTGTTCTCCTCCTTCTTCTTCTTCTTCAACTTCTTCTTCTTCTTCTTCTTCTTCTTCTTCACCATCTCGTTCCTCTTCTTCTTCTTCTTCTACTACTACTACTTCGACTTCTTCTTCTTCCTCTTCTTCTTCTTCTTCTATTTCTTTTTCTTCTTCTATTTCTTCGTCTTCTTTTTCTTTGTGTTCTTCTTTGTCTTCTTTTTTCTTCTTCTTCTTTTTCTTTTTCCTCTTCTTCTTCTTCTTCTTCTTCTCTTTCTTATCTTTCTTCTCCTTCTCCTTTTTTCTTCTTCTTCTTCTTCTTCTTCTTCTTGTCCTTCCACTTCTTCTTCTTTGTCTTCTTCCTTGTCTTCTTCATTTTCTTCTTCTACTTCTCCTTCTTCATCTTCTTTTTCTTTCTTTTCTACTTCATCTTCTTCTTCTTCTTCTTCTTCTTCTCCTTGTTCTTCTTCTTGTTCTCCTTCCACTTCTTCTTTTTCTTCTTCTTCTTGGTCTTCTTATTTCATTGCTTTGTCTTCTTTTTGCTTGATTTCATCTTCTTCTTCTGTCTTTTTCTTTTTCATCTTCAACTTCTTCTTCTTCTACGGCTTTTGCTTCTACTTCTTCTTTTTCTTCCAATTCTTCTTCTTTTTATTCTCTTGTTCATCTACTTCTTCTTCTTCTTCTTCTTTGTCTCTTTCTTCTCATTCTTCTTCTTCTTCTTCTTCTTCCAATTTCTTCTTCTTCTACATCTTATTCTTTTTCTTCTTCCTCTTCTTCTTCTTCTTTGTCTTCTTCTTGTTCATCTTCTCTTTTTCTTTTTCTTTCTCTTCCACTTCTTCTTTTTCTTCTTCTTCTTCCTCCTCTTTTTCTTCTTCTTCTTCTTCATCCTCTTCTTCTTCTCCTTGTCCTTCTTCTTCTTGATCTTCTTCTTCTTCATCTTCTACTTCCTCTTTGTCTTCTACTACTTCTTCTTCTTCTCCTTCTCCATCTTCTTCTTCTTCTTCTTCTTCTCCTCCTTCTCCTTCTTAACCTTCTTGTCCTTCTTCTCCTTCATCTTCTTCTTCTTCTCCTTCATCTTCTTCTTCCTCTACTTCTCCTCCTTTATTTTTTTATTCTTCTTCTTCATCATCATCCTTTTCCTTGACTTCTTCTTCTTCTTCTTTATGTTCTTCTTCTACTTCACCTTTGTTTTCTTCTTTGTCTTCTTCTTCTTCTTCATATTCTTCTTCTTCTTCTTCTTCTTCTTCTTTTTCTTCTTCTTCTTATTCTTCTTCTTCTCCTCCACCTCCTCCTTCATATTCTTCCTCTGCTTCTTGTCCTTCTACTTCTTCACCTATTTTTTTTCTTCTTCTTCTTCTTCTTCTTCTTCTTCGTCTTGTTCTTCTTTTTCATCTTCTTCTTCTACTTCTTTATCTTCTTCTTATTCGTCTTCCTCTTCTTCTTTGTCTTCTTCTTGTTTTTGTTCTGTGTTTCACTTTTTTTGCATTTTTATGCTCCTGCTTCTTCTTCTACTTCTTCCTTTTTTGTTTTTCTTCTTCTCCTTCTTCTCCTACTACTAATAGTAATTCTACTTTTATTCCTTCTTCTCTTTCTCTACTTCTCTTTTTTAATTTCTTCTACCTCTCCTTCTTCTTCTCCTTCTTTTTCTTCAACTTCTTATTCTTCTTCTTCTTCTTCTTATTCTTCTACATCTTTTTTTTACTTTTACTTCTTCTAATTCGCCTTCCTCTTCTTCTTCTTCTTATTCATATTCTTCTACTTCATCTTCGTCATCTTTTTATCCTTTTTGTTTTTGTCCTCTTCTTCTTCTTCTTCTTCTTCTTCTACTTCTCCTTTTTCTGTTTTGTCTTCTTCTTCTTCTTCTTCTTTGTCTTCTTCTTTTTCTTCTTCTACTACTTCTTCTTTGTCTTCCTCTTCATTGTCTTCTTCTTTTTCTTCTTCGTCTTCTCCTTCTACTACATCTTCTTCTTCTTCTTATGCATCTTCTTCTTCCTCTTCTCCTTCACTTCATCTCCTTCTTCTCATTCTTCTTTTTCATGTTCTCCTTCTTCTTTGTCTTCTCTTCTCTTCATCATCATCAACTTCTTCTTCTTCTTCTTCTTCTTCTTCTTCTTCTTCTCGTTCTCCTTCTTCAACTTCTTTTTCTTCTTCTTCTTCTTTTTCTTCCTCCTCTTCTTCTACTTCATCATCTTCTTCATCATCTTCTTGTTCTACTCCTTCTTCTCCTTCTTCTCCTTCTTTTCCTTCTTGTTCTTGTTCTTCTTCTTCTTCTTTCACTTCTTCTTCTTCTTCTTCTTCAACTTCTTCTTCTTTTTCCTCTTTAACTTCTTCTTCTTCTTCTTCTTCTTCTTCTTCTTCACCATCTCGTTCCTCTTCTTCTTCTTCTACTACTACTTTGACTTTTTCTTCTTCTTCCTCTTCTTCTTCTTCTTCTACTTCTTCTTCTTTTATTTCTTCGTCTTCTTTTTCTCTTGGTCTTCTTCTTTGTCTTCATTTTTTTTTCTTCTTCTTCTTTTTCCTCTTCTTCTTCTTCTTCTCTTTCTTATCCTTCTTCTCCTTCTTCTTCTTTTTCTTCTTCTTCTTCTTCTTCTTCTTGTCCTTCCACTTCTTCTTCTTTGCTTTTTCCTTGTCTTCTTCATTTTCTTCTTCTTCTTCTCCTTCTTCATCTTCTTCTTCTTTCTCTTCTACTTCATCTTCTTCTTCTTCTTCTTCTTCTTCTTCTTCTTCTTCTTCTTCTTCTTTTACTTCCTCTACTTCTTCTTCTTCTTCTTCTCCTTGTTCTTCTTCTTGTTCTCCTTCTTCCCCTTCTTCTTTTTCTTCTTCTTCCTGGTCTTCTTGTTTCATTGCTCTGTCTTCTTTTTGTTTGACTTCATCTTCTTCTTATATGTCTTTTTCTTTTTCATCTTCCACTTCTTCTTCTTCTTCTTCTTCTTCTTCTACGACTTTTCCTTCTTCTTCTTTTCCTTCCTGTTCTTCTTCTTTTTATTCTTCTTGTTTATCTACTTCTTCTTCTTCGTCTTCTCTATCTCCTTCTTCTTCTCATTCTTCTTCTTCTTCTTCTTCCAATTTCTTCTTCTTCTACATCTTCTTATTCTTTTTCTTCTTCCACTTCTTCTTCTTCGTCTTCTTCTCGTTCATCTTCTTCTTTTTCTTCCTCTTCCACTTCTTCTTTTTCTTCCTCTTTTTCTTCTTCTTTTTCTTCTTCTTCATCATCTTCTTCTTCTCCAACTTCTTCTTCTCCTTGTCCTTCTTCTTCTTCATCTTCTTCTTCTTCTTCTTCATCTTCTACTTCTTCTTCATCTTCTACTACTTCTTCTTGTTCTCCTTCTCCATCTTCTTCTTCTTCTTCTTTTTCTCCTCCTCCTTCTCCTTCTTAACCTTCTCGTCCTTCTTCTCCTTTTTCTTCTTCTTCTTCTACTTCTCCTTCTTCTTTATTTTCTTATTCTTCTTCTTCTTCATCATCCTTTTCCTCGACTTCTTCTTCTTCTTCTTCTTTATGTTCTTCTTCTACTTCACCTTTCTTGTCTTCCTTTTCTTCTTCTTCTTCATATTCTTCTTCCACTTCTTCTTCTTCTTCTTCTTTTTCTTCTTCTTTCTTATTCTTCTTCTTCTTCTCCTCCTCCACCTCCTCCTTCATATTCTTCCTCTTCATCTTGTCCTTCTTCAACTTCTTCTTCTTCTTCTTCTTCATCTTCTTCTTTATCTTTTTCTTCTTCTTCTTCTTCTTCACTTTTATTTCCTCTTCTTCTTCTTTTTCTCTTCGTCTTCTTCTTCTTTTTAATTTTCTACTTCTGCTTCTTCTTTGTCTTCTTCTTCTTCTTTGTGTTCCTCTTTTTTTTCATTTTTCTGCTCCTACTTCCTCTTATACTTCTTCCTTTTTGTTGTTTTTCTTCTTCTTCTCCATCTTCTCCCACTACTACTAACCCACTACTACTAATAATAATTCTACTTTTATTCCTTCTTCTTTCTCTACTTCTCTTTTTTATTCTTCTTCTACCTCTTCTTCTTCTTCTTCTCCTTCTTTTTCTTCAACTTCTTATTCTTCTTCTTCTTCTTGTTCTTCTACTTCTTTTTTTGACTTTTGCTTCTTCTTATTCGCCTTCCTCTTGTTCTTCTTCTTATTCATATTCTTCTACTTCATCTACGTCATCTTTTTCTTCTTTATCCTTTTCTTTTTTGTCCTCTTCTTCTTCTTCTTCTTCTACTTCTACTTCTCCTTTTTCTTTTTTGTCTTCTTCTTCTTCTTCTTCTATCTCAACTTATTCCTCATCATCTTCTTCCTCTTCTTAGTCTTCTTCTTCTTGGGCATTGCAATGTACTTCTTCGTTGTCCTCTTTTTCTTCTTCTTCTTCTTCTTCATCTTTTTCTTATGTTTCTTCTTCTTCAGCTTCTTCTTCCTCTTTCTCTTCTCATTCTTATTCCTCTTCTTCTTCTTCTTCTTCTACTACTACATCTTCTTTTTCTTTGTCTTCTATTGCTTCTTCTTCTTCTTCTTCTTCTTCCACTGCTTCTTCTTCTTATCCTTCTTCTTCTTCTTCTCCTTTACCATCTTCTTCTTCATCTTCTTCTTCCTCCTCTGCTTCTTCTTCTTCTCCACCATCTTCTTCTTCTTCTACTTCTTCTTTTTTATCATCTTCTTCTTTGTCTTCTTCTTCATCTTCTTCTTCTTCTTCTTCTTCTTTGTATTTTTTCTTTTTCTTCATCATATTTTTATTTTTCTTCTTTTTCTTCTTCATCTTCCTCTTCTACTTGATCACCTTCTTCTTCTTCTTTGTCTTCTCCTCTTTTTTCTTGTTTTTCCTCTCCTTCTTCTTCTCCCTCTTCTTCTCCCTCTTCTTCTCCTCTTTTTTCTTCCTCTTCTTCTTCTTCTCCTATGTTGTTCTTCTTCTTTTTCTTCTACTTCTATTTCTTCTTCTTCTTCTTCTTCTTATACTTCTTCTTCTTCTTCTTCTTCTTCTTCTTCTTTTTCTTCTTCTTCTTATTAATTTTCTTCTTCTTCTCGTTCTTTTTCTTCATCTTCATCTTCTTCTTCTTCTTCTTCTTCTTCTTCTATTTTTTCTTCTACTTCCTCTTCTTCTTCTTCTTCTTCTTCTTCTCCTTATTTCTCTTCATCTTCATCTTGTTCTTCTTTGTCTTCTTCTTCATTATCTTCTTCTTATTCTTCTTCTTCTTATTCTTTATCTCCTTTTTCTTCTTGTTCTTCATCTTTTTCTACTTCATCTTTTTTCTTCTTCGTATTCTTCTTCTTCTTATTCTCCTACACCTTCGTGTTCTTCTAGTTCTTCTTCTTCTTCTTTTTCTTCTTCTTCTTCTTCTTCTTTTTCCTCTTCTTCTTCTTCTTCTTCTTCTTCTTCTTCTTCTTTTTCTTTACCTTTTCCTTCTTCAACTTGTCCTACTGCTTCTTTTTCTTCTTCGTCTTCCACAACTACTACTTCTTCTTCTTTTTTTCTTCTTCTCTATCTTGCTCTTTTCCTTCTTCTTCATAAACTTCTTCTTCTTCTTCATCTTTTTCTTATTCCTCTTCTACTTCTTCTTTTTCTTGTTCTTCTTCTTCATCTTTTTCTTATTCCTCTTCTAGTTCTTCTTTTTCTTCTTCTTCTTCTTCATCTTTTACTTCTTCTTCTTCTTCTTCTTTATCATTTTCTTCGTCTACAACTTCTTCTTCTTCTTCCTCTTCTACTTCTTCTTCTTCATCTTCTCCTTCCTCTCATCTTCTTCTTCCACTTATTCATCTTCTTCTTCTTTGTCTTGTGCTTCTTCTTCTTCTTCTTCGTCTTCTTCAACTTCTCCTTCTCCTTCTGCATCTTCTTCTTCTTCTTCTTCTTCTCCTTCTTCTTTTTCTTCTTCCTCTTCTTTTCTTCTTCTTCTTCTTCTTCTTCTTCTTCTTCTTCTTCTTCTTCTGCTTCGTCTTCTTCTTCTTCTACTTCATCTTCTTCTTCTTCTTTTCCATCTTCTTCTTCTTCTTCTTCTACTTCTACTTCTTCTTCTTTGCCTTCTTCTTCTTCGTCTTCTTCTTCATCATCTTCCTCGTCATATTCTTTTTCTTCTTCTTCTTCTTCTTCTTCTTCTACTTGTTCTTGTACGTCTTGTTCTTCTTCATCATCTTCTTTCTCTTGTTCTTCTTCTTTTTCTTCTTCTTCTCATTCTTCTTCTTTTTCTTTTTTTCTTCTTGATATTCTTCTTCTTCTTCTTCTCCTCCTCCTCTTGTTGCTCCTCCTCCTCCTCCTCCTTCTTCTTCGTGTTCTTCTTCTTCTTCTAACCCTTCTTTTTCTTCTTAATCTTCTTCTTCTACTTTTTCTTCTTCGTCTTCTTGTTGTTCTTCTTCTTCTTCTTCTCACTCTTCATCTTCATCTTCTTTTTCTTCTACTTCTTCTTCTTCTTCATCTTCTTTTTCTTCTTCTTTTTCTTCTTCTTCTTCTTCTTCTTCTTCTTCTTCTACTTTGCCTTATTCTTCTTCTTCTTCTTCTTTAGCTTCTTCTTCTTCTTCTTCTTCATCTTCTACTTCTTCCTCTTCTTCTTCTTCATCTTCTTCTTCTTCTTATTTTTCCTTCTTCTTCTCCTTCTTCATCTTTATCTTCTTCTTCATCTTCTCCACCATATCCTTCTTTTTCTTCTTCCTCTTGTTTTTCTTCTTCTTCTTCTTACTCGTCCTCTTCTTCTTCTACTACTTCCTCGTCTTTCCCTTCTTCTTCTTCTTCTTTTTCTTCTTTATCTTCT
>JAIUJO010002417.1:17500-20000 GCA_023846275.1 Vanilla planifolia
TTCTTCTTCTTCTTCTTCTTCTTCTTCTTCTACTACTACTTCTTGTTCTTTCCCTCCTTCTTCTTCTCCTCCTTCTACTCTTTCTTCTCCTCCTTCTCCCTATTCTCGTTCATCTTTGTGTTCTTATTCTTCGTCTTCTACTTCTTTTCCTTCTTTGTCTTCTTCTTCTGGTTCTTCTTCTTCATCTTCTTCTTCTTCTTCTTCGCCTTCTTCTACTTCTTCTTTCCATCCCTCTTTGTCATATTCTTCTTCTTAATCTTCTTCTTGTTCTTCTTCTCTTTCTCCTTCTTCTTCGTCTTCTTCTTCTTCTTCTTCATCTTCTTTGCTTTCTTCTTCTTTTTCTTCTTCTTCTTTTTCTTTGTCATCTTCGTCTTCTCCTTCTTCTTCATCTTTTGAGCTTCTTCTTCTTCTTCTTCGTCATCTTCCCCTTCTTCTTCTTTATTCTCTTCTTCTTCTTCTTCTTCTTCTACTTCTTCTTCTTTTTCATCTTCTTCGTATTTTTATTCTTCTTTTGCTACTTCTTCTTCTTCTTCTTCTTCTTTTTCTTCTTCTTTTTCTTCTTCTTCTTCCACTTCTTCATCTTTTTCTTCTTTTTCCTCTTCTTCTTCTTCTTCTTCTTCTTATACTACTACATCTTCTTCTTCTTCTTCGTCTTCTTCTTCTTCTTCTTCTTCTTCTTCTTCTTCTTCTTTTCCTTCTTCTACTAATTCTTCTCATTCTTCTTCTTCCAATTCCCCTTCTTCTAATACTTCTTCTTCTTCTTCTTCGTCTTCGTCTTGTTATTCTTCTTATTCTTGTTCTTCTTCTTCTTCTTCTTCTTCTTCTTCTTGTTTTTCATCTTCTTCTTCTTCTTCTTCTCCTCCTTCTACTCTTTCTTCTCTTTCTTCTCCTTGTTCTCCTTCCTATTTGTGTTTTTGTTCTTCTACTTGTACTTCTTCTTTGCCTTCTTCATCTTCTTCTTCTACTTCTTCTTCATCTTTTTCTTCTTCTTCTTCATTTTCTTCTTCTCTTCTTCTTCTTCTTCTTCTTCTTCCTCTTCTTCTTCTTCTTTTTCTTCTTTTTTTTGTGTTATTCCTCTTCTTCCTCATCATCTTCTTCCTCTTCGTCTTCTTCTTCTACTTGGTCTTCTTCTTCTTCTTCGTCTACTTCGTCTTCTTCTTCTTCTTTGTCTTCTACTTTTTCTTCCTCTTCTTCTTCTTCTTCTTCTTCTTCTTCTTCTTCTTCCACTTCTTCTTCATTTTCTTCTTCCTCTTGTTCTTGTTCTTCATCTTCTTCATCATCATCTTCTTCTTCTTCTACTTCGTCTTCTTCATCTTCTTCATCATTCTTTACTTCTACTTATTCATCTTCTACTTCTTTGTCTTGGTGTTCTTGTTCTTGTTCTTGTTCTTCTTCTTCTTTTTCATCGTTTTCTTCTTCTTCTTTTTCTTCTTCTTCTTTGTTTTCTTTATCTTCTTCTTCTTCTTCTTCTTATTTTACTTCTCTCACTTCTTCTTCTATTTCTTCTTCTTCTTATTCTTCTTCTTCTTGTCTTCTTCTTCTTCTGTTTCTTTTTCTTCTTTTTCATGTACTTCTTCTCTTTCTTCTTCCTCTTCTTCTTATTCTTCTTCTTTGCCTTCTTCTTTTTGGTCTTCTTCTTTTCTTTTTCTTCATCGTCTTTTTATTCTTATTCTTCAACTTCTTCTTCTCCCTCTTCTACATTTTTTCTTCCTTATCTTTCTTCTTCTTCTTCTTTGTATTCTTCTTCTTTCTTTTCTTCATCATCTTCTTCTTCTTTTTCTTCTTCTTCGTTCTTTTCTTCTTGTTCTCCTTCTCATTCTTCTCCTTCTCCTTCTCCTTCTTATTCTTCTTCCTCTTCTTCTACTTCATCCTCCTCTTCTTCTTCTTCTTCTTCTCCTACTTTTTCTTCTTTTTCTTGTTCTTCTCCTTCTTCTTACTCCTCTTCTTCTTCTTGTTTTTCTTCTTCTTCTTCATCTTCTTGTTCTTGTTCTTCTTCTTCTTTGTCTTCCCCTTCATCTTTTTCTTCTTCTTCTCCTTCTCTTTCATCTTCTTCTTCTTTTAATTTTCTTCTTCTTCTTCCTCCTCATCTTCTTCTTCTTCCTCATTGTCTTCCTTCACCTCCTCCTCCTCTCTGTCTTCGTCTTGTTCTTCTTGTTCTTGTTCTTATTCTTGTTCTTCTTCTTCTTCTTTGCCTTCTTCTTCTTTGTCTTCTTCTTCTTCTTCTTCTTCTCCTTCTTCTTCTTCTTCTCTATCTTCTGTCTTCTTCTTCTTCTTCTAGTTCTTTGTCTCCTTCTTCTTCTTCTTCTTCTTCTTCTTCTTTCACTTCTTCTTCATCTTGTTTCTCTTCTTCTCGTTCCTCCTCTTCATCATCATGATCTTCTTCCTCTTCACCATCATCATCGTCTTCATCTTCTTCTTTATCTTCTTCTTCTTCTTCGTCTTCTTCTTCCTCGTCTTCTTCTTCTCTTACGTCTTCTTCTTCTCCTTCTTTTTATTCCTC
>JAIUJO010002417.1:25000-27500 GCA_023846275.1 Vanilla planifolia
TTCTTCTTCTTCTTCTTCTGCTCTCCTTCTTCTTCTCTTTTTTCTTCTTCTGCTCTCCTTCTTCCTCTTCTTCTTCTTCTTTGCCTTCTTGTTCTTCTTCTTCGTTTTCATCATCTTGTTCTTCTTCTCTCGCTTCTTCTTCATCTTCTTCTTCTTCTTCTTGTTCTTCTTCTTCGTCTTCTTCTCCTTCTCCTTCTTCTTTTTCTTCTTCTCCTTCCTCTTTTTCTTCTTCTACTTCTTCTTCTTCTTCTTGGCCTTCTTCTTCTAGTTGTTTGTCTTATTCTTCTTTGTCTTCAGCTTTGTGACGTCTTCTTCTTCTTCTTCATTTGCTTCTTCTTCTTGTTCTACTTCCATGTCTTCTTCTTCTTCTTCTTCCTTTTCTTCTGGTTCTTGTTCGTTGTCTTCTTCTTCTTCGTCTTCATCTACTTCTTGATTGTTTTCTTCTTCTTCTTCCTATTTTGTTTCATCTTCTTGTTCCACTACTTCTTCTTCTTCTCAGTGTCCATCTTCTTCTTCTACTACTTTTTCTTCCACTTCTTCTACTTCTTGTTCTTGTTCCTCTTCTTCTTCTTCTCGATCTTCTATTTCTTCTTCTTCGTCATCATTTTCTCCCTCTTCTTCTTCTTCTCCTCCTTCCTATTTTCTCATTCTTTTTCTTCCTCTTCTTCTTCTTCTTATTAGTCTCCTTCTTCTACTCTTTCAAAATCTTCTTCTTGTTCTTCTTCTTTTTTTTTTTCTTTTTCTTCTTCTTTTACTCCTTTTTCTTCATCTTCTTCTTCTTCTTTTGTTCTTCTTCTTCAACTTCTTCTTTTCTATTTCTTCTTCCTTTTTTTCTACTTCTTCTTCTTCTTCTAATTCTTCTTCTTCTTCTTCTCCTCCTCGTCCTCCTCCTCCTCCTCCTTCTTCTTCATTCTCTCCCCTTTGTCATACTCTTCTTCTTATTCTTCTGCATCTTCTTCTTCCTGTTCTTCTTCTTCTCCATCTTCTTTGTCTTCTTCTTCACCTTCTTCTTCTTCTTCTTCTTCTTTCTTTTTATTCGACGTCTTCTTATTGTTCTTCTTTTTTATCTTCTTCTTTCTCTACTTTTCTTGCTCTTCATCTTCTTCTTTTCTTCTTCTTCTTCTTCTTTTTCATCTTCTTCTACTTCTTCTAATTCTTATTATTCTTCTTCTTCTTCATATGCTTCCATTTGTTCTTCTTCTTCTTTTTCTTCTTCTTATTCTTCTTTTCTTCTTCATCTAATTTGTCTTCTTCTTTTTTGTCTTCTTATTGTTCTCTTTTTCTTTCTCATCTTCTTCTTTTTCTTCATCTTCTTCTTCTTCTTATCTTCTTCGTCTCTTCTTCATTTTCTACTTTTTCTTCTCCTTGTTCTTGTTCTTCTTCTACCTCTTCTTCTTTTTCTTCATCCTCTTCTTTTTCTTTCTTCTTCTTCTTCTTCTTTTACATCATCCACTTCATCTTCTTCTTTTCTTCTTCATATTCTTCATCGTCATCTTCTCGTTCTTCTTCTTTCTCTTCTTCTTCTTCTTATTCATCATCTTCTTCTTCATATTCTTCTTCTACTTCTTCTTATTTCTCTTTGCCATCTTCTTCTTTTTATTCTTCTTCTTCTTCTTCATTGTCTTTTTCTTCTTTGTCTTCGACTTTTTTTTATTTGTCTTCTTCTTCTTCTTCTTCTTCTTTGAGTTCTTCTTTTTCAAATTCTTCTTCTTCTTCTTCCCATTCCTCTACTTCTTCTTCTTCTTCTTCTCCTCCTCCTTCCCCTTCTTCTTCTTCTTCTTCTTCTTCTTCTTTGTTTTTTTCTTCTTCTCCTTCTACTTCTTCTTTCTCCTCCTCTTCCTCTTCTTTTTCTTCTTCTTCTTCTTCCATTCGACTTCTTCTACTACTTCTAGTTCTTTTTCTTCTTCTACTTCTTCTTCTTCTTCCTCCTCTTCTTCTTCTTCATCTTCTTCCTCTTCTTCTTCTTCTTCTTCTTTTTCTTCTTTTGCTTCACCTTCTTCTTCATCCACTTCATCTTCTTTGCCTTCTTCCTCTTCTTCTTCCTCATCTTCTTCCTTTTCTTCTTCTTCTTCTTCTTCTTGTTCTTCTTCTTCTTCGTCTACTTCGTTGTTTTCTTCTTCTTCCTCTTTTTCTTCTTCTTCTTTCTCTTCTTCCTCGTCTTCTTCTTCTTCTTCTTCTTCTTCTAATCTTTCTTATCCTTCTTATTCTTCTTCTTCTTTTTTTCTTCTTCTTCTACTTCTTCTCCTTACTCTTCTTCTTCTTCGTCTTCCTTAACGTCTTCTTCCTCTTCTTATTGTTATTTCTCTTCTACTTCATCTTATCCTTCTTGTTCCTCTTCCTCTTCTTCTTCTTCTTCTCGTACTACTACTTCATGTTCTTCTTGAACTTCTTCTTCTTCTTCTTCTCTTCTTTGTTTTCTTTTTCTTCTTCATTATCATCATCATCTTCTTCTTCTTCTTCTCTTTCTTATCCTTCTTCTCCTTCTTCTTTTTCTTCTTCT
>JAIUJO010002417.1:30000-37500 GCA_023846275.1 Vanilla planifolia
ACTTCTTCTACTTTTCTTTCCATGTGTCTTTGTCATATTCTTCCTCTTATTCTTTTTCTTATTCTTCTTCTTGTCTTCTTATTCTTCCTCCTCCTCCTCTTCTTCTTCTTCTTTTTCTCCTTCTTCGTCTTCTTCTTCTTCTTCTTCTTCTTCGCCTTCTTCTTCTACTTCTTCTTCTTTGTTTTCTTCTTCCTCTTCTTTTCTTTTTCTTCTTCTTCTTCTTCTTGTTCTTCTTCTTTGCCAACCTTACCCTTCTTCTCCTTCTTCTTCTTCTTCTCCTTCTTCTTCTTCTTCTTCTTCTTCTTCTTTTGCTTTTTCTTCTTCTTCTTCTTCTTCTTCTTCTTCTTCTTCTTTTCTTTTTCGTCTTCTTTTTTTTCCTTCTTCTTCTTCTTCTTTACCTCCTCCTTGTTCTTCTTCATCTTCTTTTTCCTCTTCATTTTCTTCTTCTTCTTCTTCTTCTTCTTCTTCTTCTTATCCTTCTTCTCCCACTTCTTCTTCTTCTTATTCATCTTCTTCTTCTTCTCCTTCTTCATCTTCTTTGTCTTCTTCTTCTTCCTCTCCTTCTTCTTAATCTTCTTCTTCTATCCCTTCTACTTCATCTAATTCTTCCTCTTCTCCTTCTATTTTCTCTTCTTTTTCTTCCACTTCTTCATCTTCTTCTTCATCATCATCGTCTTCTTCTTCTTCTTCTTCCTCATCTTTGTCTTCTTCATCATCTTCTTCGTCTTCATTACCTTCTTCTTCTTCATTATCTTCTTCATTTTTTTCTTCTTCATCATCTTCTTCTTCTTCTTCTTCTTCTTCTTCTTCGCTTATTTCTTCTTCTTCTTCTTTTTCATCATCTTATTCTTCTTCTCACGCTTCTTCTTCATCTTCATCTTCTTCTTCTTCTACTTCTTCTTCTTCTTCTCCTTCACCTTCTTCTTCTTTTTCTTCTTCTCCTTCCTCTTTTTCTTCTTCTACTACTTCTTCTTCTTGGTCTTCTTCTTAAAATTATTTTTCTTCTTCTTCTTTGTCTCAGCTTCTTGACATTTTCTTCTTTTTCTTCTTCTTCTTCCTGCTCTTCTTGCTCTTGTTCTTCGTCTCCTTCTTCTTCGTCTTCATCTTCTTCTTCGTTTTTTCTTCTTCTTCTTCTTCTTCTTCTTATTTCGTTTCATCTTCTTCTTCCACTACTTCTTCTTATTCGACTTCTTCTTCTTCTTAGTGTCCTTCTTCTTGTTCTGCTTCTTTTTTTTCTTCTACATCTTCTACTTCTTCTCGTTCTTCTTTTTCTTCTTCTTCATCATCTTCTCCTTCTTCTTCTCCTTCTTGTTCTTTTTCTCGTTCTTCTTCCTCTTTCTGTGCTTCTTCGTTTCCTTCTTCTTCATCATCTTCTTCTTGTTCTTCTTCTTCTATTTTCCTTTTAATTCTTCCTCCTCTTTCTTCTTCTTTTACTATTTTTCCTTCTTCTTCTTCTTGTTCTGTTTCTTCTTCTTCTTCTTCTCCTTCTTCTTCTTCTTCTTCTTCTTCTTCGTTTTCTACTTCTTCTTCTTCTTCTTCTCCTTCTCCTTCGATGCTTTCTACTTCTTCTTCTTCTTCTTCTTCTTCTTCTTCTTCTCCTTCTCCTTCGATGCTTTCTACTTCTTCTTCTTCTCCTTCTCCTCCTCCTCCTCCCTCTTCTTCTTCTTCTTTCTCACCAACTTTTTCATATTCTTCTTCTTATTCATCTACTTCTTCTTCTTGTTCTTCTTCTTCTTCTTCTTCTCCTTCTTCTTCTTGTCCTTCTTCTTCGTCTTCTTCTTCTCCTCCTCCTTATTCTTCTTCTTCTTTGTATTCCTCACCTTCTTCTTCTTCTTCTTCTTCTGCCTCTTCATCTTATTCATTTTCTTCTTCTTCTTCTTCTTCTTCTTCTTTTTGTTCTTCTTCTTCTTCTTCTTGTTCTTCTTCTTCTTTTTCTACTTCATTTTCTTGTTCTTTTCTTCCTCTTCTTCTTCTTCTTCTTCCTCTTCTTTTTGTACTTCTTCTTTTTCTTCTTCTTCTTCTTCTTCTTCTTCTTACTCCTCTTCTTCGTCAACTTCGTCTTCTTCTTCTTCTACTTATTCTTCAACAACAACTTCTCCTTCTTCTTTCTTTTCTTCTTCATCTTATTCATCTTCTTTTTCTTCTTCTTTCTCTTCTACTTCTTCTTGTTCTTCATCATTGTCTTCTCCATCTTGTTGTTGTTGTTCTTCTTCTTCTTCCTCTTCCTCTTCTTCGTCTTCTTTTTCGTCTTCTTTTTTCCACTCTTCTTCTTCTACTTCTACTTCTACTTCTTCTTCTTCTTCATTTTCTTTACCTTCTCTTTCGTTTTATTACTCTTCTTCTTCTTCAATCTTTTTCTTCTTTATCATCTACTTGTCCTTATTAATCTTCTTCTTCTTCTTCTTCCTCGTGTTTCTCTTCTTTTTCAAATTCTTCTTCTTCTTCCCATTCCTCAACTTCTTCTTCTTGTTGTTGTTCTTTTTCTTGTTCTTCTTCTCCTTCTCCTTCTTCATCTTCTTTTTCTTCTTCTTCTGCATCACCTTCTTCTTCTTCTCTGTCTTTCTCTTCTTCTTCTTCTCCCTTTACTTCATCTTCATCTTTTCCTCCTCCTCTTCTTCTTCTTCTTCTTCTTTGATTCGTCTTCTTTTACTTCTTCTCGTTCTTCTTCTTCTTCTTTTCTTCTTTTTTTTTCTATTTTTTCTTCTTCTTCTTCTTCTTCTGCCTCCTCTTCTACTTCTTCTTCTTTTTTTTCCTCTTATCCTTCTTCTTCTTCCACATCTTCATTTTCTTTGGCTTCTTCCTTTTCTTCTTCTTCACTTCTTTCTTTTCTTCCTCTTCTTCTTCCTTTTCTTCTTCGTCTACTTCGTCTTCTTCTTCTACTTCTTCTTCTTCTTCTTTCTCTTCTTCTTCGTCTTATTCCTCTTCTTCTTCTTCTTATACCTCTTCTTCTTCATCTTCTTCTTCTTCGTCTTCTTCTTCCTATTCTTCTTCTTCCCCTTCTTCTTCGTCTTCTTCTTCTTCTTCGTTTTTTTCGTCTTCTTTTTCTTCTTCTTCTTCCTCTTCTTTAGCTTCTTCATCTTCTTCTCTTTATTTTCTTCTACTTCTTCTTCTTCTTCTTTGTCTAGTTCCTTTTCTTTTACTTCATCATCATATTCTTTCTCATCTTCTTTCTTTGCTTCTTCTTCTTTCAGTTCTTCATCTTCTACTCCGTCATCTTTTTATTCTTCTTCTTCTTCTTTTTCGTCTTCCTTTCTTCTTCTTCTTCTTCTTCTTCTTAATCTCCTTCTTCTACTTCTTCTTCTTATCCTTCTTCTCTTTCTTCTTTTTCTTCTTCTTCTACTTCTAATTCTTCTTCTTCTCCTTCTTCTTCTTCATCTTCTCCTTCTTCTTCTTATTATTCTTCTCTTGCTCCTCCTCCTCCTTGTCCTCCTTCTTGTTCCTGTTCTTTGTCTTTTTCTCTTTGCCATCGTCATCATCTTTTACATCTTCTTCTTTTTCTTCTTCTTCCTCTTCTTCTCCTCCTTTTTCTTCTTCTTCTTTTACCTCTTCTCGTTCTTCTTCTTCTTCCTCCTCTTCTTCCTCTTCTTCTTCTCCTTCTTCTTCAGCTTCTTCTTCATCTTCTTCTTCTTCTTCTTCTTCTTCTTCTACATGTTCTTCCTTCTTCTTCTTTTGCTCCTTCGTATTGTTCTTCTTCTTCTTCTTCATTTTTTTCTTCTTCTTGTTCAACTTCTTTACCATCGTCTTCTTCTTCCTCTTATTTTTTTTCATCTTCTTCTTCTACTTCTTGTTCTTCTTGTTCTTGTTCTTGTTCTTGTTCTTCTTCTCCTTCTTCTTCTTCATCTTTTACTTCTTCTTCTTCATTGCCATCTTCTTCTTCTTCATCGTCTAGTTCTTATTCTTCTTCTTCTTCATCTTCATCTGCTTCTTCTCCATCTTCTTCTCCATCTGCTTCTTCTTCTTCCTCTTCTTCTTCTTCTTTTTCTCCTTCTACTCTTTCTTCACCATCTTCTCCTTCTTCTCCTTCATCTCCCTCTTCTTCTTCTTCCTCTTCATTTTCTTCATCTTTTTCTTCTTCTTCTTCATCTTCTTCTTCGTCTTCTTTGTCCTCTTCTTCTTCTTCTTCTTCATCTTCTTCTACTTCTTCTTTCACTCCCTCTTCATCATATTCTTTTTCTTATTCTTCTTCTTGTTCTTATTCTTCCTCTTCTTCTTCTTCTTCTTCTTCTTTTGTCCTTCTTCTTCGTCGTCTTCTTCTTCCTCTTCTTCTTCTTCTTCTTATTGTTGTTCTTCTTCTTCGTCATCTTCTTCTTCCTCTTCTTTTTCTTCTTCTTCTTCGTCTTCTTCCTCTTCTTCTTCTTCTTCTTCTGTTGCTTCATCTTTTTCTTCTTCAACTTCTTCTTCTTCTTGCTATGTTCTTCTTCTTCTTCTTCTTTTCTACCTTCTTTTTTTCTTCTTCCTCTACTTATTTTTCTTCTTCTTCTGCTTCTTCTTCTTCATCATCTTCTTTGTCTTCTTCTTTTTCATCTTCTTCTACTTCTTCTTCTTTGTCTTCTTGTGCTTTGTCTTCTTCTTCATCTTGTACTCCTACTAATTCTACTACTTTTCCTTCTTCTCCTTCTTCTTCTTTTTCTTGTTCATCGTCATCATCATGATCATCTTCTTCTTCTTCTTTTTCTTCTTTTTCTTCTTTTTCTTCTTTTTCTTCTTTTTCTTCTTCTTCTCCTTCTTCTTTTTCTCCTTCTTCTTCTTTTCCTATTCTTCTTCTTCGTCTTGCTTTTCTTGTTCTTCTTCTTCTTCTTCTTCTTCTTTGTCTTCTTCTTCTTCATCTTCTTCTTCTTCCTCTTCTTCTCCTTCTCCTTCTCCTTCTTCTTCTTTTTCTTTTTCTTCTACTTCTTCTTCTTCTTCTACTACTCCACCTCTTCCTTCTTCCTCTCCTTCTACTTCTTTTACTTCAACTTCTTCTTCTTCTTCCATTTCTTCTTCTTCTTCCATTTCTTCTTCTTCTTCATGATGTTCTCCATCTTCATCTTCTTTTTCTGGTTCTTCTTATTTTTGTTTGCCTTTTTCCACTTCTTCTTCTATGACTTCTTCTTCTTCAACATCTTCTTCTTCTTCTTCTTCTTCGCCTTCTTCTTGTTTGTCTTCTTCTTTTTCCTCTTCTTCTTCTTCTTCTTCTCTTTCTTATGCTTCTTCTCCTTCTTCTTCCTTTTCTTCTTCCTCTTCTTCTCCTTCTTCTTCTTCTTCTTAGTTTTCTTCATTGTCTTCTTCTTCTTCTTCTTCTTCTTCTACTTCTACTTCTTCTTCTTCTACTTCATCTTCTTCTTCTTCTTCTTCTTCTTTTGCTTTTTCTTCTTCTAATCTTTCTTATCCTTCTTATCCTTCTTCTTTTTTCTGCTTCTTCTACTTCTTCTCCTTACTCTTCTTCTTCTTGGTCTTCCTCATCTTCTTCATCATCATCATCATCATCTTCTTCTTCTACTTCATCTAACCATTCTTCTTCTTCTTCTCCTTCTTCTTCTTCTTCTTCTTCTACTTCTTCTTGTTCTAATTCTTCTTCTTTTTCTTCTACTTCTTCCATAGCTGCAACTTTTTTTCTACTTCTTCATCTTTTTCTTCTTCTTCTTTTACCACTTCTAATTGTTCTTCTTCTTCTTCTTCTTCTTCTTCTTCTTTTTCTTCTTCTCCTCCTTCTCCTCTCATTCTTCTTCTTCTTCTTCTTCTTCTTATTAATTTTCTTCTACTTCTTCTTTTTTTGCTTTTCTACTTCATCTTTTTCTTCTTCCTCTACTCATTCTTTTTCATCATCATCATCTTCTTCTTCCTCTTCTACTTTTCTTCATCTTGTTATTATTCTTCTTATTCTACTACTACTTCTTCTACTTCTTCATCTTCTTCTTCTTCTACTTCATCTTTGTTTTCTTCTCCTTCTTCATTATCTTCTTCTTCTTCTTCTTCTTTTTCCTCTTCTTCTTCTTCTACTATTCTTTGTGTTCTTCTTCTTCTTCTAATTCAACTTCTTCTAATTCATCTTCTTCTCTTTCTTATCCTTCTTCACCTTTCTTCTTCTTCTTCTTCTTCTTCTTCTTCTCCTCCTCCTTCCTCCTCTTCTTCTTCGTCTTCTACATCTTCTTCTTCTTCTTCTTCTTCTTCTTCTTTCTCTTCTACTTCATCTTATCCTTCTTCTTCAGCTTCTTCATCTTCCTCTTCTTCGTCTTCTCTTATAACTACTTCCTTTTCTTCTTTCTTCTCTTCTTCTTCTTCTTCTTCTACTGCTTCTACTTCTACATCTTCTTCTTCTTGCTTTGTTGTGCTTTTTTCTTCTACTTCTTCAACTTTTCCTTCTTTTACCTCTTCTCTTTCTTCTTCTTCTTCTTCTTCTTCTTCATATTATTATTCTTCTACTTCTTCTTTCTCTACTACATCCTTCCTTCTTCCTCTTCTCCTTCTTCTTTTTTTATCTTCTTCTTCTTCTTCTTCATCTTTTTCTTCTTCTCCTTCTTCTTCTTCTTCTTCTTCTTCTTCTTCTTCTTCTTCTTCTATGACTTCTTCTTTTTCTTCTTTCTCTTCTTCTTCTTCAACAACTACTACAACTACTCAAAATTCTTCTTCTTCTTCTTCTTCCTCTACTGCGCCTTTTTCTTCTACTTCTTCATCGTTTTCTTCTTCTTTCATCTATTCTAATTCTACTTCTTCTTCTCCTCCTTTTTCTTTCGTTCTTCTTCTTCTTCTTCTTCAACTTATTCTTCCTCTACTTCTTTTTCTTCTTTTTTTGCTACTTCTTTTTCTTCTTCCTCTTCTCATTCTTCTTCTTTTTCATCTTCTTCTTCTTCATCATCTTCTCCTTCATCTCCTTCTTCTTCTTCTTCTTCTTCTACTTCTTCTTCTTCAACTTCTTCTTCGTCTACTTCTTCTTGTTCTTATTTTTTTCATCTTCTTCTACTTCATGCTCTTTTCGTTCTTCTTCTTCTCCTCCACCTCATTCTTGTTCTTCTCCTTCTTCTTCTTCTTCTTCTTATTCTTATTCTTCTTCTATTTCTACTCTTTCTTCTCTTTCTTGTCCTTCTTCACCTTCTTCTTCTTCTCCTCTGTGTTTTTCTTCTTCTTCTTCTTCTTCTTCTTCTTCATCTTGTTGTCTTCTTCTTCTACTTCTCCTTCTTTTTCTTCTTCTTTTTCTTCTTCTTCTTCTTCTTCTTCTTCTATTTCTTCATTTCATCTCTCTTTGAAATATTCTTATTCTTCTTCTTCTTCTTCTTCTTCTTCTTCCCCTTCTTCTTCTTCTTCTTCTTCTTCTTCTTCTCCTTCTTTGTCTTCTTCATCTTCTTCTTCTTCTTTGCCTTTTTCATCATCTTCTTCTTCTTCTTCTTCCTCTTCTTCAACTTCTTCTTCAACCTCTTCTTCTTCGTCGTCTTCTTCTTCGGCTTCTTCTTCTTCTTCTTTTTTATCTTTTTCTTCTTCTTATTATTTTTCTTATTCTTCTTCTGCTTCATCTTCTTCTTCTTC
>JAIUJO010002417.1:42500-50000 GCA_023846275.1 Vanilla planifolia
CTTCTTCTTCTTCTTCTTCTTCGTCGTCTATTTTGTCTTCTTCTTCTTCTTCTTCTTCTTCTTTCTCTTCTTCTTCGTCTTATTCTTCTTTTTCTTCTTCTTCTTCTTCTTCATCATCTTCTTCTTCCTCTTCTTCTTTTCTTCATTTTCTTCTTATTCTTCTTCTTCTTTTTCTTCTTCTTCTTCTACTTTTTCTTCATCATCTCCTCCTCCTCTATCTTCTTCATCTTCTTCTTCTTCTTCTTGAACATCATCTTCTCTTCTTCCTCTTCTTCTTCTTTGCCTACTTATTCCTCTACGACTTCTTCTTCTTCTTCTCCTCCTTCTTCTTCTACATCTTCTTTTTCCTCTTCTTCTTCTTCTTATTATACTTCTTCTTCCTCCTCTTCTTATTATTCTTCTTCTTCTTCTTTTTGTTCTTCTTCTACTACTACTACTTCTTCTTGTTCTACTTCTCTTCTTCTCTTTCTTATCCTTCTTCTCCTTCTTCTTCTTCCTCTTCTTCTTCTTCTTCTTCTCCTTCTTCTTCATCTTTTTCATCTTCTTCTTCTTCTTCTTCTTCTTTTTCTCCATCTATCCCTTCTACTTCATCTTATTATTATTCTTCTTCTTCTTCTTCTATTTCCACTTCATCTTACTCCTCTTCTTCATCTTCTTCTTAATCATTATCATAATCTTCTTCTTCTTCTTCTTTCTCTTCTTCTTCTTTGTCTTCTTCTTCTTCTTATTCTTTTTCTTTACTTTCTCCTTCTTCTTCATTTTCTTCTTCTTTTTCTTCTTCTTCTTCTTCTTCTTCTTCTTCTTCTTCTCCTCCTTTTTCTTCTTCTTCTTCTTCTCCTCC
This sequence comes from Vanilla planifolia, assembly GCA_023846275.1. Taxonomy (NCBI): domain Eukaryota; kingdom Viridiplantae; phylum Streptophyta; class Magnoliopsida; order Asparagales; family Orchidaceae; genus Vanilla; species Vanilla planifolia. The sequence goes on from JAIUJO010002417.1 coordinate 43,342, forward strand.
TCCTCCTATTTATTCTTCTTCTTCTTCTTCTTCTTCTTCTTCTTCATCGTCTTCTTCTGCATCTCCTTCTTCTTCTTCTTCTTCTTTTTCTTCTTCGCCTGCTTCTTTTTCTTCTACTTTTCTTCGTCTTATTCTTCTTCTATGGCTTCTACTTCATCTTCTTCTTCATCATCATCTTATTCTTCTTTTTCTTCTTTTTTGTCTTCTTCTTCTTGTTCTACTTCTTCTTCTTCTTTTTTCTCTTCTTCTTCTGGTTTTTTCACTTCTTCTTTGTCTTAAGTTTCTTCCTTGGCATTTTCTTCTTTTTCTTTTTCTTCTTCTTCTTTTGCTTCTTCTTCTTCTTCTTCTTCTACCCTTATGTCTTTTTGTTCTTCTTCGACTTCTTCTTCTTCTTCCCTCACTTCTTGTAACTATTCTTCATCTTCTTCTTTGACATTTTCTTCTTCTTCTTCTTCTTCTTCTTTTTCTTCTTATTTTGTTTCATCTTCTTCTTATTCAACTTCTTCTTCTTCTTCTTAGTGTCCTTCTTCTTCTTGTTCTACTTCCTTTTCTTCTTCTGCTTCTTCTTCTTCTTTTTCTTCTACATCTTCTACTTCTTCTCGTTCTTTTTTTCTTCTTCTTGTTCTTCATCTTCTCCTTCTCTTTCGTCTTCTCCTTCTTGTTCTTCTTCTCATTCTTCTTCTTCCTCTTCCTCTTCTTCTTTGTCTAACTCTTCTTCTCCTTCATCTGAAGATGTTCTTCTTCTTTTTCTTTTTCTTCTTCTTCCTCTTTCTTCTTCTTTTACTCCTTTTTCTTCTTCTTCTTCTTCTTTTTCTTCTTTTTTCTTCTTCTTCAAGTTCTTCGTATTCTTCTTCTTCTTCCTTGTTTTCTACTTCTTTTTCTTCTTCTTCTTCTCCCTCTACTCTTTCAACTTCTTCTTTCTTCTTTTTCTTTTTCTTCTTCATCTTCTTCTTCTTCTTCTTCTTCTACTCCTCCTACTCCTCCTCCCTCTTCTTCTTCTTTTTCACTCACTTTGTCCTATTCTTCTTCTTATTCTTCTACTCCTTCTTGTTGTCTTCTTCTTCTTCTCCTTGTTCTCCTTGTCCTTCTTCTTCTCCTCCTTTTTTCTTCTTCTTCTTTGTTTTTGTCTTCTTCTTCTTCTACATCTTTATCTTCTTCTTCTTCCTCTTCTTTTTCTTCCTCTTCATCTTCTTCTTTTTCTTCTTCTTCTTCTTCTTTTTCTTCTTCTTCTTTTTCTTGTTCTTCTTCTTTCTCTTCTTGTTCTAATTCTTCATCGTCTACTTTTTGTTCTTCTTCTTTTTCTTCTTCTTCTTCTTCTTCTTCGTCAAATTCATGATCAACTTCTCCTTCTTTTTCTTCTTCTTCCTCTTCTTTGTCTTCTTCTTTTTCGTCTTCTTTTTTCCACTTCTTCTTTTTCTTCTTCTTCTTCTTCTTTTGCTTCTACTTCTTCTTATTATTATCCTTCTTCATCATCATCTTCTTCTTTTTCTTTACCTTCTTCTTCTTTTTATTATTCTTCTTCTTCTATCTTTTTCTTTTTTGTCATGTACTTGTTCTTATTAGTCTTCTTCTTCGTCTTCTTCTTCTTCTTCTTCTTTTTCTTCTTCTTCGTGTTCCTCTTCGTTTTCAAATTCTTCTTCTTCTTCCCATTTGTCTACTTCTTCTTGTTCTTCTTCATCTTCTTCTCCTCCTTCTCATTCTTCATTTTCTTCTTCTTTTTCATCACCTTCTTCTTCTTCTCTGTCTTTTTCTCCTTCTTCTCCTCCTTCTACTTCTTTTTCTTCTTCTTCTGCTCCCTCTTCCTCTTCTTCTTCATCTTCCTCTTCCACTTCTTCTTCTTCTTCAACTTCTTCATCTTCGTCTTCTTTTTCTCCTTTGTCTAGTTCCTTTTCTTCTACTTCATCGTCTTATTCTTCTTCATCTTCTTTCTTTGCTTCTTCTTCTTCTTCCTGTTCTTCATCTTCTTCTCCATCATCTTTTTATTCTTCTTCGTCTTCCTCTTTTTCGTCTTCCTTTCTTCTTATTCTTATTCTTATACTCCTTCTACTTCTTCTTCTTATTCGTCTTCGCTTTCTTTTTCTTCTTCTTCTTCCTCATCTTCTTCTTCTTAATCTTCTTCATCTTCTTCTACTTTTCCTTCTTCTCCATCTTCTTCTTCATCTTCTCCTTCTTCTTCTTTTTCTTATTCTTCTCCTCCCCCTCCTCCTCCTTCCTCTTCTTCTTCTTCTTCTTGTTCCTGTTCTTCGTCTTCTTTTTCATTGTCTTCATCATCTTCTTCTACATCCTCTTCTTCTTCATCTTCTTCTTCCTCTTCTTCTCCTTCTTTTTCTTCTTCTCCTTTTACCTCTTCTTCTTCTTCATCTTCTTCTTCTTCTTCTTCTCCTTCTTCTTCTTCTTCTTATTCTTCTTCTTCTTCTTCTTCTTCTTCTTCTTCTTCTTCTTCTTCCTCTTCTTTTACTTCTTCCTTCTTCTTCTTCTTCTCCTTCTTCTTCTTCTTCTTCTTCTTCTTTTTCTTCTTCTTCTTCAACTTCTTGAGCATCGCCTTCTTCATCTTCTTATATTTTTCAACTTCTTCTTCTACTTCTTGTTCTTTTTGTTCTTGTTCCTCTTCTTCTTCTTCTTCTTCTTCTTCTACTACTACTTCATCTTCTTTGTCTTCTTCTTCTTCATCTTCATATCCCTCATCTAGTTCTTATTCTTCTTCTTCTTCTTCTCCCTATTTTACTCTTTCTTCTCCTTCTTCTCCTTCTTCTTCTTCTTCTTCGTCTTCTTCTTCTTCTCTTCTTCTTCTTCGACTTCCTAAACTTCTTCTTCTTCTTCATCTTCTTCTACTTCTTCTTTCCCTTCCTCTTCAACATATTCTTCTTGTAATTCTTCTTCTAGCTTCTATCCTTCCTCTGCTTCTTCTTCTACTTCTTCTTTTTCTCCTTCTTCTTCATCATCTTCTTCTTCTTCTTCTTCTTCTTATTATTATTATTATTTTTCTTCTTCTTCATCGTCTTCTTCTTCCTCTTCTTCTTCTTCTTCTGCTGCTTCATCCTTTTCTTCTTCAACTTCTTCTTCTTCTTCTTCTTCTTTCTTTTTTCTTCTTCTTTCTCTTCTTCTTCTCTTTTTTCCCTTCTTTTTTCTTCTTCCTTTACATATTCTTCTTCTTCTTCTACTTCTCCTTCTTCTTTTTCTTTGTCTTCTTCTTTTTCTTCTTCCTCTACTTCTTCTTCTTTGTCTTCTTCTTCTTCTTCTTCTTCTTCTACTACTACTTCATCTTCTTTGTCTTCTTCTTCTTCATCTTCATATCCCTCATCTAGTTCTTATTCTTCTTCTTCTTCATGTTCATCATCTTCTTCTTCTCCATCTTCTTCTTCATCTTCTTCTTCTTCTTCCTTATCTTCTTCTTCTCCCTATTTTACTCTTTCTTCTCCTTCTTCTCCTTCTTCTTCTTCTTCTTCGTCTTCTTCTTCTTCTCTTCTTCTTCTTCGACTTCCTAAACTTCTTCTTCTTCTTCATCTTCTTCTACTTCTTCTTTCCCTTCCTCTTCAACATATTCTTCTTGTAATTCTTCTTCTAGCTTCTATCCTTCCTCTGCTTCTTCTTCTACTTCTTCTTTTTCTCCTTCTTCTTCATCATCTTCTTCTTCTTCTTCTTCTTCTTCTTCTTATTATTATTTTTCTTCTTCTTCATCGTCTTCTTCTTCCTCTTCTTCTTCTTCTTCTGCTGCTTCATCCTTTTCTTCTTCAACTTCTTCTTCTTCTTCTTCTTCTTTCTTTTTTCTTCTTCTTCTTTCTTTTTTCTTCTTCTTTCTCTTCTTCTTCTCTTTTTTCCCTTCTTTTTTCTTCTTCCTTTACATATTCTTCTTCTTCTTCTACTTCTCCTTCTTCTTTTTCTTTGTCTTCTTCTTTTTCTTCTTCCTCTACTTCTTCTTCTTTGTCTTCTTCTTCTTCTTCTTCTTCTTCTACTACTACTTCATCTTCTTTGTCTTCTTCTTCTTCATCTTCATATCCCTCATCTAGTTCTTATTCTTCTTCTTCTTCATGTTCATCATCTTCTTCTTCTCCATCTTCTTCTTCATCTTCTTCTTCTTCTTCCTTATCTTCTTCTTCTCCCTATTTTACTCTTTCTTCTCCTTCTTCTCCTTCTTCTTCTTCTTCTTCGTCTTCTTCTTCTTCTCTTCTTCTTCTTCGACTTCCTAAACTTCTTCTTCTTCTTCATCTTCTTCTACTTCTTCTTTCCCTTCCTCTTCAACATATTCTTCTTGTAATTCTTCTTCTAGCTTCTATCCTTCCTCTGCTTCTTCTTCTACTTCTTCTTTTTCTCCTTCTTCTTCATCATCTTCTTCTTCTTCTTCTTCTTCTTCTTCTTATTATTATTTTTCTTCTTCTTCATCGTCTTCTTCTTCCTCTTCTTCTTCTTCTTCTGCTGCTTCATCCTTTTCTTCTTCAACTTCTTCTTCTTCTTCTTCTTCTTTCTTTTTTCTTCTTCTTTCTCTTCTTCTTCTCTTTTTTCCCTTCTTTTTTCTTCTTCCTTTACATATTCTTCTTCTTCTTCTACTTCTCCTTCTTCTTTTTCTTTGTCTTCTTCTTTTTCTTCTTCCTCTACTTCTTCTTCTTTGTCTTCTTCTTTTTCTTCTTCTTCTTGTACTCCTCCTCCAAGTACTACTACTTCTCCTTCTTCTCATTCTTTTTCTTCATATTGTCCTTCTTCTTCTTCTTCTTCATCTTCTTCCTCTTCCACTTCTTCTTCTTCTTCTTTTTCTTCTTCTTTTTCTTCTTCCTCTTCTTCTTCTTCTTCTTCCTCATAATCTTCATCATCATTATCATCATCATCATCTTCTTTCCCTTCTTTTTCTTCTTCTTCTTCTTTTCCTTCTTCTCTATCTTCCTCTTCTCCTTCTTCTTCTTTTCCTATTCTTCTTCTTCATCTTCCTCTTCTTGTTCTTCTTCTTCTTCTTCTTCAACTTTTTCTTCTTCTTCTTCTTCTTCTTCTTCTTCTTCTTCTTCTCCTTCTTCCTCTACTTCTTGTTTTTCTTTTACTTTTACTTCTTCTTCTTCTTCTGCTCTAGCTCTTCCTTCTTCGTCTCCTTCTTCTTCTTCTTCTTTTGCTTCAACTTCTTCTATTTCTTCTTCTTCTTCGACTTCTTCTTCTCCATCTTCTTCTTGTTGTTCTTCTTCTTTTTCTTTGCCTTCTTCTTCATCTTCTTCTTTTTTTTCTTCTTCATCTGCTATGACTTCATCTTCTTCTTCAACATTTTCTTCTTCTTTTTCTTCATTTTCTTCTTCTTCTTCTTCGTCTTCTTCTTATTCTTCTTCTTCTTCTTTTTCTTTTTCATCTTCTCTTTCTTATCCTTCTTCTTTTTCTTCTTATCTTTCTTCATTGTCTTCTTCTGCTTTTACTTCTTTTTCTTCTTCTTCGTCTTCTTCTTCTTTTGCTTGTTCTTCTTCCTTTTCTACTTTACTTTATTCTCTTATTCTTCTTCTTCTTCTTCTTCTTCTCCTTATTTTTGTTCTCCTTCTTCTTCTTCCCCTTCTTCTTCTCCTTTTTTTCTTCATCTTCTTCATCATCACATCATCTTGTTGTTCTTCTTCTTCTTCATCTTCTTCGTCTTCTTCCTCTTCTTCTTCTTCTACTACTTCTTCATTCTTTTCTTCTTCAACTTCTTCATCTTGTTCTTGTTTTTTCCTTCTTCTTCCTCTTCTTCTTCTTCTTTCTTGTCTTCTTTTTTCTTCTTCCTTTACATATTCTTCTTCTTCTACTACTTCTCATTCTTCTTCTTTATCTTCTTCTTTTTCTACTTCTACTTTTTCTTCTTCTTTGTCTTCTTCTTCTTCTTCTTCTCCTTCTTCTACTCCTCCTACAACTACTACTACTTCTCCTTCTTCTCATTCTTTTCTTTATATTCTCCTTCTTCTTCTTCTTCCCCTTCCACTTCTTCTTCTTCTTCTTCCTCTTCTTCTTCTTATTCTTCTTCTTCCTTATAATCTTCATCATCATCATCATCATCATCTTCTTCTTCTTCTTTTTCTTCTTCTTCTTCTTTTCCATCTTCTTCTTCTCCTTTTCATATTCTTCTTCATCTTCCTTTTCTTGTTCTTCTTCTTCTTCATCTTCTTTGTCTTCTTCTTCTTTTTCTTCTTCTCCTTCTCCTTCTTCTTCTCCTTCTTCTTTTTCTTTTTCTTTTACTTCTTCATCTTCTTCTACTCCATCTCTTCCTTCTTCCTCTCCTTCTTCTTCTTTTGCTTCGACTTCTTCTTCTTCTTCTTCTTCTTCGACTTCTTCTTCTTCTTCCTCTACTAGTTCTTCTTCATCTATTTCTTCGTCTTCTTCTTCTTGGTCTTCTTCTTCTTCTTTATCTTCTTCTTCTACTTCTTCTTCTTCTTCTTCTTCTTCTTCTTCTCCTTGTTGTTGTTCTCCTTCTTCTTCTTCCCCTTCTTCTCCTCCTTCTTCTTCTTTTTTTCTTCTTGTTCATCATCATCATCATCTTCTTCTTCTTCTTCCACTTTATCTTCTTCTTCTTCTTCTTTTTCTTTCTCTTCTTCTAATTCATGATCATCTTCTTCTTCTTCTTCTTGATCTTTTTATTCTTCTTCCACTTCTTCTTCTTCTTATTCTTTTGCATTTTCTTCTTCTTCTTTTTCTTCCTTTTCTTAATCTTTTGCCTCTTTGTC
>JAIUJO010002417.1:60000-61140 GCA_023846275.1 Vanilla planifolia
TTCCTCTACTTCTTCTTCTTCTTCAACTTCTCCTTCATATTCTTTTTTGTCTTCTTCTTCATCTGCCTCTTCTTGTTATTCTTCTTCTTTTTCTTCTTCTTCTTCTTCCACTTCCTCTCGTTCTGCTTCTTCTCCCTCTTCTTCCTCTTCTTCTTCTTCTTCTTCTTCTACTTCTTCTTCTTCTTCTTTTTGTTAATCATCTTGTTCTTCTACTTTGTTTTTCTTTTACTCCTTTTCTTCTTCCTCTTCTTCTTTTTCATCTTTTTCTTCTTCATCTTATTTTTTTCATCTTCTTCTTCTACTTGTTCTTCTTCTTCTCCTTCTTCTTATTCTTCTTCTTCTTCTTCTTCTTCTTTGTCATCCACATCGTTTTCTTATTCTTCCTTTACTTCTTCTTTTTCTCCTTCTTCTTATTCTTCTTCTTCTTCTTCTTCTTCTTTTTCTTCTTCTTCTTCTTCTTCTTCTCTTTTTCTACTTCTTCTCCTCCTTCTTCTTCTTTATCTTCTTCTTCGTGTTATTCTTCTTTTTCTTGCTCTTCTTGTTCTTCTTCTTCTTCTTCATTTTCTTCATCTTCTTCTCCCTCATCTTCATCTTCTTCTTCCTCTTGTTCTTCTTCTTCTTTGTCTTCTTCTTCTTCTTCGTCTTCTTCCACTTTTTCCTTTCTTCTACTTCTTCATCCCCTTCATCTTCTTCTTCTTTGTCTACTTTGGTTTCTTCTTCTTCTTCTTCTTCGTCTTCTTTTTCCTCACCACCTCTTTCTCTTTTGCTTAGTCCTATTCTTCTTCTTCTTCTTCCACTTCATCATCTTCTACTTTTTAGTCTTAATAGAGGTTATTTTTGAGGGAGAAATGGGTTATGTTTGGCTGTCCCCAGGAGAAGATATTCCTCAATGAAAGTCACAAGTAAGGCATGTACTACTACTACTTCTTCTTCTTTTACTCCTTTTTTCCTTCTTCTTCTCTAGTTGTCTTCTTCATCTTCTCTTTCTTCTACTTTTTTTTCTTCGTCTTCTTCTTCTTATTTTCTTTTACTTCTTTTCCTCGTCCTGCTCCTCCTCATCCTTTTCTTCTTCTTCTTCTTCTTCTTCTTCTACTACTACTACTTTTTCTTCTTTCTTCTTCTTCTTCTTCTTCTTCTTCT
>JAIUJO010001423.1:12500-15000 GCA_023846275.1 Vanilla planifolia
TCCTTCTTCATCATCTTCTTGTTCTTCGTCTTCTTTATCTTGACCAACTTCTTCTTGTTCATGTTCTTCGCCTTCTTCTTCATCTTCTTCTTCTTCTTCAACTTCTCCTTCTTCTTCTTCTTCTTCTTCTCCTTTTTCTTCTTCTTCCACTTCTTCTTATTCTTTCTCTTCTTCATCTTCATCTTCTCCTTCTACTTCTTCTTCTTCTTCCACTACTACTACAACTACTACTTCTTCTTCTACTTCTTATTCTTTGACATGTTCTTCTTCTTCTTCTTTTTATTTTTCTTCTTCTTCTTCTTCATCATCATCATCTTCTTATTCTTCAACTTCTTCATCTTGACCAACTTCTTCTTGTTCTTCTTCTTCGCCTTCTTCTTCATCATCTTCATCTTCTTCTTTGACTTCTTCTTCTTCTACTTATTATTCTTCTTTTTGTTCTTCTTCTCCCACTTCTTCATCATCTTCTTGTTCTACATCTTCTTCTACCTCTTCTTTGCCTTCTTCTTCAACATCTTTTTCTTCTTCTTCTTCTTCTTCTTCTTCTTCTTCTTCTTCCTCCACTTCTTCTTCTCCTTTACTATTTTCTTCTACTTTTGCTTCATCTTCATCTTCTTCCCCCTCCTCCTCCTTTTCTTCTTCTTCTTCTTCTACTTTTTCTTATTATTATTATTATTATTATTTTTATTATTATTATTATTATTATTATTATTATTTATTTTTTCTTCTTCTTCTTCTACTTCTTCTACTACTACTACAACTAATTCATCTTCCTCTTCATATTCTTCTTCTTCTTCTTTTTCTATTTCTTCTTCTTCTTCTTTTTCTTCTTCATCTTGTTTTTCTTCAACTTCTTTTTCTTCTATATCTCCTTCTCTTTCTTCTTCCCAATCTTTTTCTTCTTCTTCTTGTTCTTCTTCTACTTCTACTTCTACTTCTTCTTCTTGTTGTTCTTCTTCTTTTCTTCTTCTTCTTCTACATTTTTGTCTTTCCCATCTTCTTGCACTTCGTCTTCTTCCACTACTTCTTCTTTTTCTTCTTCCTCCTCTTCTCCTTCTTCTTCTTCTTCTTCTTCTAATTAGTCATCATCATATTCTTTTTCTTATCCTTCTTCATCAACACCAACTTCTTTTTCTCCGACTACTTCTTTGCCTTTTTCGTCATCATCATTATTTTCTACTTCTTCTTCTTCTCCTCCTTCTTTTTCTTCTTCTTCTCCTTCTTCTACTTGTTCTTCTTCTTCTTCTTCTTCTTCTTCTTCCTCTTCTTATCCTTCTTCTTCTTCTTCTTCTTCTTGTTCTTCTTCATCTTCTTCTACTTCTTCTTCTTCTTCTTCTTCCTCTTTTCCTTCTTCTTCTTCTTCTTCTTCTTCCTCTTATTCTTCTTCTTCCTCTTCTTCTTCTTCTTTATCTTCTTCTTCTTCTTCTTCTTCTTATTCTTATTCTTCTTCTTCTTCTTCATCTTCGTTTTCAACTTCTGCTTCTTCTTCTTCTTAATCATCATCTTCTTCTTTTTCTTCTTCTTTTCTTCTTCATCTTCATCTTCCATTTCTACTTCATCATTTTCTTCTTCTTCTTCTTCTTCTTTTCTTCTTCTTCTTGTTTTTCTTCTACTTCTTCTTCTCTTACTTCTTCTCATTCTCCTTCTACTTCTCCTTCACAATCTCCTACTTCTTCACTTTGTTCTTCTTTATTTTCTTCTTCTTTTTCCACTTCTAACTCTTCTTCTTCTTTGACTTCATCTTCTTCTTTTTCTTATTCTACTTCTTCTTTTTGTTCTTCTTCTTCGACTTCCTTTTCATCTCTTTCCTCCTTTTCTTCTTCTTCTTTTTCTTCCTCTTCTTCTTCTTCTTCTTCTTCTCCTTTTTCTTGTTCTTCTTCTAATTCTTCTTCTTCTTCATGTCCATCTTCTTCTTCTTTACCTTATTCTTCTTCATTATCTTCTTTTTTCTCATCTTCTTCATCATCTCGAACTTCTTCTCCTTCTTCTTCTTCTTCTCTTCCTTCTTCTTCATCTTCTTCTTCTTCTTCTTCATCTACTTGTTCTTCTTCTTCTACTACTTCTTCGTCATCATCATCTTCTTCTTCTTCTTTTTCTACTTCTTCTTCTTCATCTTTTTCTTCTTCTTGTTCTACATTACTACTACATCTTCTTCTTCCTCTTTGCCATATTCTTCTTCCTCTTCTTCTTATTATTTTTTTGTTGTTCTTCTTCTTCTTCTCGTTCTTCTTCATCATCTTCTTTTTCTTCATCTTCATCTTGACCAACTTCTTCTTGTTCTTCTTCACCTTCTTCTTCATCTTCTTCTTCTTCTTCAACTTCTCCTTCTTCTTCTTCTTCTTCTTCTTCTCTTTTTTCTTCTTCTTCATCCACTTCTTCATATTATTTTTCTTATTCGTCATCATCTTCTCCTCCTCTTTCTTCTTCTTCTTCTTTTTCATCTACTTCCTCTTCTTCTTCTTCTTCTTCCGCTACTACTACTTCTTCTTCTTCTTCTTGT
>JAIUJO010001423.1:20000-22500 GCA_023846275.1 Vanilla planifolia
TTTTCTTCTACATCTTCTTCTTCTCTTTCTCGTTCTCATTCTCACTCTTCTACTCCTTCCCCTGCTTCTTCTTCCTTTTCTAATAGTTTTCTTTCTTCTTCTTCTTCTGCCTCTTTTCCATCTTCTTCTTCTACACCTTCTACTTCATCTTCTTATTTTTCTTCTTCTATTTCTTCTTGTTGCTCTTCTTCTTCTTATTCTTCTTTTTCTTCATCTTTTTCTTCTTTCATTTCGTCTTGCTCCTCTTCTTCTTTTTCTTCTTTATTATTTTCGTTTTCTTTTTCTTTCTGTTCTTCTTCTTCTTCTTCTTCTTCTTCATCTTCTTCTTCGCATTCTTATTCGACATCTTGTTGTTCTTCATCTTCTTCATTATCACAAACATCTTGTTCGTCTACTTCCTTTACTTAGTCTTCTTCTTCATCTTCTTCTTCTTCTTCTTCTTCTTCTTCTTCTATTTCTACTTCTTTTTCTTCTTCTTCGTCTTCTTCTTCATCTTCTGCTTCTTCTACTTCTTCTTCTTCATCATCTTCTTCTTCTTCTTCTTCTTCTTCTTCTTTCCCTTCCTCTTCTACATCTTCCTCTTCTTCTTCCTCTTTTTCTTCTTCTTCTTCTTCTTCTTCTTCTTCTTCATCTTTTCTTCTTCTTCTTCTTCTTCTTCTTCTAATTCTTCTACTTCTTCTTCGTCTTCTTCTTCTCCATCTCGATCTTCTTCTTCTTCATTTACTTCTTCTTCTTCTTCATTTTCTTCTTCTTCTTCTTCTCCTTCTTCTTCCTTATCTTTTTATTCTTCATCTCCTTCATCATCACCATCTTCTTCTTCTTCTTCTTCTTCTTCTTCATCTTCTTCTTCTACTTCTTCTTATTCTTCTACTACTACTACTACATCTTCTACTTCTTCACCTTCTTCTTCTACTTCCTATTCTTCTTTTTCAACTTTTTCAACTTTTTCTTCTTCTTTTTTTCTCCTCCACTTCTTCTTCTTCTTCTTCTTTATCTTCATCATCGTCATCATCATCATCATCTTCTTATACTTATTCTTCTTCTTCTTCTTCTTCTTCGTCAACTTCTTCTTCTTCCTCTTCTTCTTCTTCTTCTTCTTCTTCTTCTGCTTCTTCTTCTTCTTCTTCTTCCTCTTCCTCTTCTTCTTCTTCTTCCTCTTCCTCTTCTTCTTCTTCTTCTTCTTCTTCTTTTTCATCTTCTTCTTTTTCTTCTTCTACTTGTTCTTTTTCGTATTCTTTTTCTTCTTCTTTATCTTCTTCTTCTTTATCTCCTTCTTCTTCTTCTTCTTATTCTCCTACTTATTCTTATTTTTCTTGATCTTGTTCCTCTGCACCATCATCATCATCATCATCTTCTTCTTTTTCTATTTCATCATCTTCATCTTCATCTTCATCTTCTTCTTCTTCTACATCATCATCATCCTTTCCTTCCACTTCTCTTTCTCCTTCCCCTTCGCCTTTTATTTCTCCTTCTCCGTCTTCTTTCCTTTCTTCTTCTTATTGTTCTTTTGCTTCTTCTTTATCTTCGTCTTTTTCTCCTTTTTCTTCATCTTCATCATCATCTTCTTCTTCTTCTAATTCTTCTTGTTCTTCTTAATCATCTACATCTTCCTCTTCTTCTTCTTCTTCTTTTTCTTCTTTTTCATCCACTACTTAATCTTCTCATGCTTTGTATCTCTTCTTCTTCCCTTTCTTCTTCTTTTTCTTCTCCTTCTTCTTCCTCTTCTTCTTTTACTTCTTTTTCTTCAACAACATTTTCTTTTTCTTGTTCTTCATAAACTTCTTCTTCTTCTTCTTCTTCTTATTCTTCTTCTTCTTCTTCTCCTTCTCCTCCTTCTTTTCCTTCTTCTTCTTCTTCTTCCTCTTCTTCTTCTTCTTGTTATTCTTCTTCTTCTTCCTCCTCTTCATCTGCTTCTTTTTCATCTTCTTCTACTTCTTCATCATCATCTTCTTCTTCTTCTTCGTCTTCTTCTTCTACTTCTTCTTCTTCTCTTTCTGCTTCTCCTTCTTCTTCCTTTTCTTCTTCTTCTTCTTCTTCCACTTTGTCTTCTTCCTCCTCATCTTCTTTTTCCTCTTATTCTTCTTCTTCTTCTTCATCTTCTTGTTCTTCATCTTCTTCATCATCCCCAACGTCTTCTTCCTCATTCTCCTCGCCATCTTCTTCATCTTGTTCTTCCTCTTTGTCCTCTTCTTCTTCTTCTTCCTCTTCTTCTATTTCTTCTTCTTCTTCTTATTCATCCTATTCTTCTCCTTCTTCTTCTTCTACTTCTTCTTCTTGTCCTTCTTTTCCATCTTCTTCTTCTTCTTCTTCTTCTTCTTCTTCTTCTTCTTCCACTTCTTGTTCATCTTTTTGTTCTTCAACTTCTTCTTCTCCTTCTACTTCTTCTTCTTCTTCTTCTACCTCTTCTTCTTCTTCTTCATCTTCTCCTTCTTCCTCTTCTTCTTCTTTTTCTTCTTCTTCTTCTTCTTCTTCTTCTTCTTGTGCCTCTTCTTCTTGATCA
>JAIUJO010001423.1:30000-40000 GCA_023846275.1 Vanilla planifolia
TGTTATTATTGTTATTCTTATTCATATTCTTCTTTTTCTTCTTCATCTTTTACTTCTCCTTCATCGAGTTCTTCTTCTACTTCTTCTTCTTCTTCTTCTTCTTCTTCCTCTACTTCTTCTTCTTCTTCTTTTCCTCTTATTCTTCTCTTCTTCTTGCTCTTCTTCTTCATCTTCTTATTCTTTGTCATCATCATCTTCCCCTTTTTCTTGTTGTAGTTCTTCTTCTTTGTGCTCATCGTCCTCTTCTTCTTCTTATTATTATTATTCTTCTCCTTCTTCTTCTTCTTATTCTTCATTTTCTTTTTGTTGTTCTTTTTCTTCTACTTCTTCTTCTCTTTCTCCTTCTCCTTCTCCTTCTCCTTCCCATTCTTCTTCCTTTCCTCTTCTTCTTCTTCTTCTTCTTCTCTTCCAATTCTTCCTCTTCTTCTTCTTCTTCTTCTTATCCTTATTCATTTTCTTCTTCTTCTTCTTCTTCATCTTCTTCCTCTTCTCTTCTTCTTCTTCTTATTCTTCTTCTTCTTCTAAATCTTCTTCATCATCATCATCATCTTCTTCCTTCTTTCTTCTTCTTCTTCTCTTCTTCCTCTTCCTCTTCTTCTTCTTTTTCATCTTCTTCTTCTTTTTCTTCAACATCTTCTTCTTCTCATTCTACATCCTTTCTTCTTCCCTTTCTTCTTCTTTTTCTTCTTCTTCTCTTCCTCTTCTTGTTCTTCTACAAGTTCTGTTTCTTCTTCTCGTTCTTCTTCTTCTTCTTCTTCTTCTTCTTCTTCATCTTCATCTTCTTCTTCTTTTTACAATTATTCTTCTTCTTCTCCTTCTCCTTCTTCCCCTTCTCTTCTTCTTCTTCCTCTTCTTCTTGATCTTCTTCTTCTTCTTCTTCTTCTTCTTCTTCTTCAATTTCTTCATCATCATCTTCTTCTTCTTCTTCATCTTCCCCTTCTTCTTCTTCTCCTTCTTTTTCTTCTTCTTCTTCTTCTTCTTCTTCTTCTTCTTCTTCTTCTTTTCTTTCTGCTTCTCCTTCTTCTTCCCTTTCTTCTTCATCTTCTTCTTCTTCTCTTCTTCTACCTCTTCGTCTTCTTCCTCTTCTTTTTCTTTTTCCTCTTCTTCTTCTTTTTCTTCTTGTTCTTCTCTTCATCATCTCGTCTTCTTCTTCTTCCAGTTCTTCTTCTTCTTCTTCTTCATCTCGTTCTTCTTCTTCTTCTTTCCTTCTTCTTCTTCCCCTACTTTCTTCTTCTTCTTCCCTTCTTCTTGAACGTCATCATCTTCTTGTTTTTCATCTTCTTCATCATCCCCAACTTCTTCTTCTTTCTCTTCACGTTCTCTTCATCTTTTCTTTCACTTCATCTTCTTCCTCTTGTTCTTCTTCATTGTCGTCTTCATCTTCTTCTTCCTCTTCTTCTTCTTCTTCTTCTCTAATTCTTCTTCCTTTTTTTCTGCTTCTTCTTCTTCTTCTTCTTCTTCTTCTTCTTCTTCTTCTTCTTCTTTTCTTCTCCTTTCTCTTCTCCTCTTCCTCTTATTCTTCTTCTTTTTCTCCTTCCTCTCCTCTTTCTTTTCCTTCTTCTGCTTCTTCTTCTTCTTCTTCTTCTTCATTTCTTCTCCTTCTTCTTCTCCTACTTCTCCTTCTTCTTCTTCATCGTCTTCTTATTCTTCTTCTAATCTTCTTCTTCTTCTCTTTACTTCTTCTTATTCCTCTTTTTCTTTTCATCATCTTCTTCCTCTTCTTTTTCTTCTTCTCCTATCTTCTTCTTCAGCTTCCTCTTCTCCCCTTGTTCTTTTTTCTTCTTCTTCTACATCCTCCTCTTCTTTTTCTACGTTTTTGTTATTCTTCTTCTTCTTCTTCTTCTTCTTCTTCTTCTCTACATCTTCTTCTTTTTCTCTTTCTTCTTCTTCTACTACTACTTCTCTTCTTCTTCTTCTTTTTCTTCATCATCTTCTTCTTCTTCTTCTTCGTTTTCAACTTTTCTTTATCTTCTTCTTCTTTTTCTTCTTCCCCTTCTCCTTCTTGTTCTTCTCTTTTCTTCCCCCTCTTCTCTTCTTTTCTTCTCCTTCTTCTTCTTCTTCTTCCTTTTCTACACCTTCCACTTCTCCTTTTCATTTCCTTCTTCTCCTTCTTTTTCTTCTTCTACTTCTCCTTCTTCTTCTTCATCTCCTCCTCCTTCTTTTCTTCTTCTAGTTCTTTTTTTTTCTTTTTCTTCTTTTACTTCTTCTTCTTCCTTCTTCTTCTTCTTCTTCTCTGTCTTCTTCTCCTTCTTCTTCTTCTTCTTCTCTTCTTGATCATTATCATCTTCTTCTTCTTCTTCGCCTTCTTCTTCTTCTTCTCCTTCTTCTTCTTCTTCTTCTTCTTCTTATCTTCTACTTCTTCTTCCTCTTCTTCCTCTTCTTCTTCTTCTTCTTCTTCTTTATTTTCTCATTCTTCTTCTTCTTCTTCTCTTCTTCTTCTTCTTTCTCCCTTCTTCTCTTACTTCTTCTCCTTCTCCTTCTTCTTCTTCTTCTTCTTCTCGTTCTTCTTATCCTTCATCTTCTCCTTCTTCATCTCCACCCTCTTCTTTTGCTTTTTCTTCTTTTGCTTTTTCTTCTTTTCTTCTTTGCTTCTTCTGCTTTTTCTTCTTTTCCTTCTTCTTCTTCTCCACTTCTTCTTCTTCATCTTCTTTTTCATCTTATTCTTCTTCTTCTTCTTCATCTTCTTCTTCTTCTTCTTCTTCTTCTTTATCTTCTTCTTTTTCTTCTTCTTTTTCCTCTTCTTCTTCTTACTCTTCTTCTTCTTCTTCATCTTTTTATTCTTCTTCTTCTTCCACTTCTTCTTCTTCTTCTTCTTCTTCTTCTTCTCCTTCTGCTTCTTCAACTTTATCTTCTTCTTCTTCTTTTTCTTCTTCTTCTCCTTTTTTATCTTCTTCTTCTTCTCCATCTTCTTGTTCATTATCTTCTTAATCTTGATCTTCTTCATCATCACCAACTTCTTCTAATTCTTCGTCATCTTCTCGTTCTTCATCTTCTTACTCATCACCAATTACTTCTTCTTCTTCCTCGTCCTCTTCTTCTTATTCTTCTTCATCATCTTCCTCTTCTTCTACTTCTTCTTCTTTTTCTTTAACTACTACTACTACAACTATTACTACTATTACTACTACTACTCCTCCTACAGCTACTTCTACTTCTACTACTTCTTCTTCTTCTTCTTCTTCTTTTTATTCTTCTTATTCCTATTATTATTCTTCTTCTTCTAGTTCTTCTTCTTTTTCTTATACATCTTCTTATTCTTCTTCTTCCTCTTCTTCTTCATGTTCTTATTCTTGAACTTATTCTTCATCAAAGCCTTCTTCTTCTTCTTCTTCTTCTTCTTCTCCTTTTTCTTCTTTTCTCTTTTTCTTCTTCTACTACTTCTCCTTCTTCTTCTTCTTCATTCTCTTATTATTGTTATTATTATTATTGTTATTCTTATTTTTCTTCTTCTTCTTCTTCTTCATCTTCTACTTCACCTTCTTCTAATTCATCTTCTAATTTTACTTCTTCTTCTTCTTCTTCTTCTTTATCTTCTTCTTCTTCCTCTTCTTCTCTTCTTCTTCTTCTTATTATTGTTATTATTATTCTTATTCTCCCTCTTCATCATCTTCTTATTCTTCGTCATCATCATCTTCCTCTTTTCTTGTTGTTGTTCTTCTTCTTCATGCCCATCATCCTCTTCTGCTTCTTCTTCTTCTTCCTCTTCATTTTCTTCTTCTTCTTGTTCTTTTTTTTTTACTTCTTCTCTTTCTCCTTCCTATTCTTCTTCCCTTTCCTCTTCTTCTTCTTGTACTACTTCTTGAACTTCTTCTTTCTCTACTTCCTCATCTTTCTTTTCTACATCTTCTTCTTCTTCTTCTTCTTCTTATCCTTATTCTTTTTCTTCTTCTTCTTCTTTTTCTTCATCATCTTCTTCTTCGTCTTCTTCTTCTTCTTCTTCTTCATCTTAATTTTCTTCATCTTTCTCTTCTTCTTCTTCTTCTTCTTCTTCTTTCTCTTGTTCTTCATTTTCTTTCTCTTCTTCTTCTTCTTCTCATTCTACATCCCTTTCTTCTTCCCATTCTTCTTCTTCTTCCTTCTCTTCTTCTTTCTTCTACAAGTTCTTTTTCTTCTTCTTCTTCTTGTTCTTCTTCATCTTCTTTGTCTTCCTCTTCTTTTTATTATTATTCTTCTTCTTCTTCTCCTTCTCCTTCTCCTTCTTCTTCTTCTTCTTCTTGTTCATCTTCTTCTTCTTCTTCTTCTTCTTCTTCTTATATTTCTTCATCTTCTTATAATTCTTCTTCTTCTTCTTCTTCTTCATCTACCCCTTCTTCTTCTTCTTCTTCTTCTTCTTCTTCTTTTTCTTCTACTTCTTCTTCTACTTCTTCTTCTTCTCTTTTTGCTTCTCCTTCTTCTTCCCTTTCTTCTTCTTCTTCTTCATCTTCTTCTTCTTCTTCCTCTTCGTCTTCTTCCTCTTCTTTTTCTTTTTCCTCTTCTTCTTCTTTTTCTTCTTCTTCTTCTTCTTCTTCTTCTTCTTCTACAACTCGGTCTTCTTTTTCTTCTTTTACTTCTTCTTCTTCCCCTTCTTCTTCTTCTTCTTCTTCTCGTTCTTCTTCTTCTTCTTTTCCTTCTTCTTCCCTTTCTTCTTCTTCTTCTTCCTCTTCTTCTTCAACATCATCGTCTTCTTATTCTTCATCTTCTTCATCATCCCAAACTTCTTCTTCTTCTTTCTCTTCGCCTTCTTCTTCATCTTCTTCTTTCACTTCTTCTTCTTCCTCTTGTTCTTCTTCTTTGTCGTCTTCGCCTTCTTCTTCTTCTTCCTTGTTCTGCTTCATGTTCTTCTTCTTCTTCTACTTCTTCCTTTCCTTCTCCTTTCACTTCTTCCTCTTCCTCTTCTTCTTCTTCTTCTTTTTCTCCTTCCTCTCCTCTTTCTTTTCCTTCTGCTTCGTCTTCTTCTTCTTCTTCTTCTGCTTCTCCATCATCTTCTTCTTCTAGTTTTTCTTCCCCCTCTTCCTCTCCTTTTCTTCTCCATCTTCTTCTTCTTCTTCATTCTCTTCTACTCCTTCTTCCACTTCTTCTTTTTCATTTCCTTCCTCTCCTTCTTTTTCTTCTTCTACTTCTCCTTCTTCTTCTTCTCCTCCTCCTCTTTCTTCTTCTTATTCTTCTTCTTGTTGTTTTTCTTCTTTTTCGTCTTTTACTTCTTCTTCTTCTTCTCCTCCTTCTTCTTCTTCTTCTTTTTCTTCTTCTTCTTCTTGATCATCATAATCTTCTTCTTTTTTTCTTTATGTTCTTCTTCTTCTTCTTCTTCTTCTTAGTCATCTTCTTCTTCTTCTTCCTCTTCTTTCTCTTCTTCTTTATTTTCTCCTTCTTCTTCTTCTTCTTCTTCTTCTTCTTCTTCTCTTTCTTCTCTTACTTCTTCTCTTTCTTCTTCTTCTTGTTCTTCTATTCTTCTTCTTCTCCTTCTTCATCTCCACCTTCTTCTTATGTTGCTTCTTCTTTTTCTTTTTTTCTTCTTCTTATTCTTCATATTCGTCATCTTGTTCTTCTCGTTCTTCATCTTTTTCTTCTTCTTCTTCTCCTTTTTCTTCTTCTTGCTCCTCTTCTTCTTTTTCTTCTTATTCTTCTTCGTCTTCATCTTCTTCTTTGTCTCGTTCTTCTTCTTTTTCGTCTTCTTTTTCCTCTTCTTCTTCATCTTCTTCTTCGTCTCGTTCTTCTACTTTTTCGTCTTCTTCTTGTTCTTCTTCTTTTTCTTCTTCTTCTTCTTCTTCTGCTTTTGCTTCTTCTTCTTCTTCTACTCCATCTTCTTCTCCTTCTTCTTCTCATTCTTCAACTCTTTCTTCTTCATCTTCTTCTTCTGCTTCTTCTTCTTCTTCTTCTTCTT
Source organism: Vanilla planifolia (assembly GCA_023846275.1). Classification (NCBI taxonomy): domain Eukaryota; kingdom Viridiplantae; phylum Streptophyta; class Magnoliopsida; order Asparagales; family Orchidaceae; genus Vanilla; species Vanilla planifolia. The sequence continues at coordinate 35,861 of JAIUJO010001423.1, forward strand.
CTTCGACTTCTTCTTCATCTTAAACTTCTCCTTCGTCCTCGTCTTCAAATTCTACATTGTCTTCTTCTTTGACTTCTTCTTCTCCTTCTTCTTTTCTTTCGATTCATGTTTTTCTTCTTCTTCTTCTTCTTGTTTTTCTTCCCTTTTTTCTTCTTCATCATCATCATCCTCTTCTTCTTCTTCTTCTTCTTCTTCTTTTTCATTTTCTTCGTCCTCATCTTCTTCTTCTTCTTTTTCTTTCTCTTGTTCTTCTACATCTCTTTCTACTTTTTTTACTTCTTCCTCTTCTTAATTTTTTTCTTCTTTCTCCTACTTCTATATCTTCTTCTATTTCTTCCTCTTTTTCTTCTTCTTCTTCTTCGTCTTCTTCTACTTCTTAATCTTCTTCCTCTTTTTCTTCTTCTTCTTCTTCCTATTCTTCTTTTTCTTCTTCTTCTTCTTCTTCCTCTTCTTTTTCTTCTTCTCCTTTTATGTCTTCCTTTTCATCTTCTTCTTCATCTTCTTCTTTTCCTTCTTCTTCTTCTTCTTCTACTTCTTATTCTTCTTCTTCTTCACCTTCTTCTTCTTCTCCTTCTTCTTCTTCTTCATCATCATAATCTTCCTCTTCTCCTTCTTCTTCTTCTCCTCCTTTTTAATCTTCTTCTTCTTTGTCTTCTTCTTCTTCTTCTTCTTCTTTCTCTTTTTCTTCTTCTCCTTCTTCTTATTTTTCTTCTTCTTCTTCTTCTTTTCTTCATCTTCTTCTTCTTCTTTACCTTCTTCTTCTTCTTCTTCATTTTATTCTTCTTCTTCTTCCTCTTCTTTCTCTTCTTCTTCTTCTTCTTCTTCTTCTTCTTTCTTCTTCTTCTTCTTTATTTTCTCCTTCTTCTTCTTCTTCTTCATGTTGTTCGTCTCCTTCTTCTCTTTCTTCTTCTCCTTCTTCTTCTTCTTCTTCTTCTCCTTCTTTTCCTTCTTCTTCTCCCTTTTCATCTCCATCTTCTTCTTCTGCTTCTTCTTTTTCTTCTTTTTCTCCTTCTTCTTCTTCTTCTTCTTCTTCTTCTTCTTCTTCTTCATTGTCTTCGACTTCTTCTTCGTCTCATTCTTCACATTTTTCTTCTTCTGGTTCTTCTTCTTCTTCTTATTCTTCTTCTTCTTCTCGCTCTTCTTCTTCTTCTTCTTCTTCCTTTCTTCATCTTTTTCTTCATCTCACTCTTCTTTTTTGGCTTCTTCTTATTCTTCTTCTTTTTTTCATCTTCTACTTCTTCTTTTTCTTCTACACTATGTTCATCTCCTTCTTCTTCTCCTTCTTCTCCTTCTCCTCCTCCACCTCCTCCTCCTCCTTCTTCTTCTTCCTCTTCTTCCTCATCTTCTTCTTCTTCTTCTTCTCCTTTTTCTTCATCTTCTACTTCTTCATCGTCCTCTTCTTCGCCTTCTTCTTTGTCTTCTTCTTTGGCTTCTTCTTCTTCTTGTTCTTGTTCTTTTCTTCCGATTCTTCTTTTTCTTCTTCTTCTTCTTTTTCTTCCTCTTTTCCTTCTTCGTCATCATCTTCCTTTTCTTCTTCTTCTTCTTCATCTTCTTTTTCTTCTAAATCTTCTTCTTCTTCTTCTTTATCTTTATCTTCTTAATCTACTTCTTCTTCCATTTCTTCATGTTCTTCTTCTTCTTCTTCTTCTTCATCTCATTCTTCTTCTTCTTCTTTTCCTTTTTCTTCTTCTTCTTTTTCTTCTTCTTATTCTTCTTCTTCTTTTCCTTCTACTTCATATTCTTCATCATCACCAACTTCTTCATCTTCTTCTTCCTCTTTGCTTTCTTCTTAATCTTCTTCTTTTTCTTCTTTAACTATTTCTTTTCATTCTTCTTCTTCTTCCTCTTCACCCTCTTCGTATCCTTCTTTTTCTTCTTTTTCTTTTTCTTCTTCTTCATCTTCTTCTTCTTCTTATTCATCTTTTTCTTGTTTTTCTTCATCTTCTTCTTTTTCTTCTTCTACTTCTTCTTCATCATCTCCTTCTTGTCCTTCTTCTTCTTCCCCTTCTTCTTCTTCTTCTTCTTCGTCTTCTTCTACTTCTTCTTCTTCATCTTTCTCTCTTCTTCTTCTTCTTCGTATTTTTCTTCTACCTTTTCTTCTTCTTCTGCTTCTCCTTCTTCTTCTTCTTCTTCTTCTTCAACTTCTTCTTCTTCCTCTCATCATCATCTTCTTCTTCTTGTTCGTTATCACCATCTTCTTCTTCTTCTTCTTCTTCTTCATCTTCTTCTTCTTCATCTTCTACTTCTTCTTCTTCCTATTGTTCTTCTTTCTTTACTCCTTCTCCATCATCTTCTTCTTCTCTTTCTCCTACTTCTATGTCTTCTTCTATTTCTTCTCCTTCTTCTTCTTCTTCTTCTTAATCTTCTTCCACTTTTTCTCCTTCTTCTTCTTCTTCTTCTTAATCTTCTTCCACTTTTTCTCCTTCTTCTTCTCCCTATTCTTCTTCCTCTTCTTCTTCTTCTTCTTCATGTTCATCTTCTTCTTTTTCTTCTTCTTCTTCTTCTACTTCTCCTTCTTAAATATAATCTTCCTCTTCTTCTTCTTCTTCTTCTTCTTCCTAATCTTCTTCTTCTTTGTATTCTTCTTCATCGAATTCTTCTTCTTCTTCTTCTTCTTCTTTCTCTTCTACTTCTACTTCTTCTTCTACTTCATATTCTTATTCTTCTTCTTCTTCTTCTTTGCCTTCTTCTTCTTCCTCTTCTTCACCTTTATGTTCATCATCTGCTTCACCTAATTCTACTTCTTCTTTTCTTCTTCTTCTTCTTTTACATCATCATCATCATCATCTTCTTCTTCTTCTTATTTTTATTCTTCTTTCTATTCTACTTTTTCATGGTCTACTTTTTTTCCTCCTTGTGCATTTTCTTCTTCTTCTTCTTCTTCTTCATTTTCTTCTTCTTCTTCTTCTTCTTCTTCTTCTTCTTCAACTTCTTCTTCTTCTTCTTCTTCTTCTTGATTTTCTTCTTCTTCTTCTTCTTGTTCTTCTTCAACTTCTTCTTCTCCTTCTTCTTCTTCTACTACTACTTCTTCTTCCTCTTCTTCTTTATCTTCTGCCTCTTCTTCCTCTTCTTCTCCTTCATCTTTTTCTCTTTCCTCTCCTCTTTCTTCTACTTCTTTTTCATTTTTTTCTTCTTTCTCTTTCTTCTCCAACTTCTTCTTCTTCTCCTCATTCTCGATCTTCCCATTCTTCTTCTTTTTTTTCTTCTTCTTCTTCTTCTAGTTGTTCATATTCTTCTTCTTCTTCTTCTAGTTGTTCATATTCTTCTTCTTCCTAGTCTTTTAATTCTTCTTCTCCTTCTTTTTCTTCTTATTCTTCTTGGTCATCATCTTCTTCCTCTTCTTCTTCTTCTTCTTCCTATTCTTCTTCTTCTTTTTCTTCATCATCATCATCTTCTTCTTCTACTTCATCCTCTTCTACTTCTTCCTCTTCTTCTTCTTCTTTTTCTTCTTCTTCTTCTCCTTCTTTGACTCCTCATCTCATTCTTCCTTTTCTCGTTTTTCTTATTCTTCTTCTTCTTCTTCTTCTTCATCTTCTTCTTCTTCTTCTTCTCCATCTCTTCTTCCTCTTCTATTCCTTCAACATCTTCTTCCTTTTCTCCTTCTTCTCCTTCTTCTTCTACTACCACTCCTTCATCTTCTTCTCCTCCTTCATCTTCTTCTTTAACTTTTAGTTCTTTTTCTTGCTTTTCTTCCCTTACTTCTTGCTCTTCCTCTTCTTCTTCTTCTTCTACATCTTCTTCCTCTTCTTTTTCTTCTTCATCATCTTCTTCTTCTCCTCCTCCTTCTTCTTCTTCTTCTTATCCCTATACTCTTTCTTCTTCTCCTTCTTCTTCTTCTTCTTTTTCTTCTACTACTACTACTACTACTTCTCCTTATTCTTCTTCTTCTTCTTCTTCTTCTTCTTATCGTTCTTCTTCTTCTTCTTCTTCTTCTTCTTCTACTACTACTACTACTACTTCTTCTACTTCTACTACTTCTTCTACTTCTACTACTTTTTCTTGTTCTTCTTATTCTTGTTGTTGTTCTTCTTCTTCTTTTTCCTCTTCTTCTTCTTCTTCTTTTACTTTTTTTCTTCTTCTTTTTTTTCTACAACTACCTTTTCTTCTCTTTCTCCTTGTCCTTCTTCTTCTCCTTCTCCT
>JAIUJO010001423.1:60000-61010 GCA_023846275.1 Vanilla planifolia
TCTTCTAGTTCTTCTCTTCTTTCTTCTTCTTCTTCTTCTTCTTCTTCTTCTTCCTCTTCTTCCTCTCCATCTTCTCCTCCTTCTAGTCCTTTTTCTTTTCTTCTTCTTTTGCTCCTTCTCTTTCTTCTTCTATACCTTCTCCATTTTCTCCTTCTTCTTCTTCTTCTTTGTCTTCTTCTTCCTCTTCTTCTTATTCTCCTCCTCCTTTATCTTCTTCGTCTTCTTCTACTTTGTCTTCTTTATCTTCTCCTTCTTCTTCTTCTTCTTCTTCTGCTTCCTCTTCTTCTTCCTTCTCTTCTTCTTCTTCTTCTTCTTCTTCTTCTAGTACTAACTACTTGTACTATTTCTTCATCTTCTTCTTCTTTTCTGCCTTCTTCATCTACTGCTACTTCTTCTTCTTCTTCTTTTTCTTCTTCTTCTTCTTCTTCGTCTTCTTCTTCTCCTTCTTTATCTTCTTCTTCATCATCATCATCATCATCTTCTTCTTCTTCTTCTTCTTCTTACTCTACTTCTTCATATTCTTATTCTTATTTTTCTTCTTTTTTTATTTCTTCGCCCACATCATCATCTTCTTCTTCTTCTCCTTCTTTCCCAATTTCTTCTTCTACTTCTCTATCTTCTTTCTCTCCTTCCCTAATTTCTACTTCTTCACTATTTTCTTCTTCTTCTTCTTCTTCTACTTCCTTTTATTCTTCTTCCTCTTCTTCTTCTTATTCTTATTCTTATTTTTCTTCTTCTTCTTCTATTTCTTCTCCCTCATGATCTTCTTCTTCTCCTCCTTCCCCAATTTCTCTTCTTCTTCTTCTTCTCTATCTTCTTCTTTTTTTTCTTCTTCTTCTTCCTCTTCTTCTTTTTCATCACCTTCTCCTTCTTCTTCATCTCATTATTCTTCTTTTTGTCATCTTCACATTCTTCTTCTTGTTCTTCTTGTTCTTCTTGTTCTTCTTCTTTTGCTTCTTCTTTTCCTTCTTAATCTCCTTGTTCTTCTTGTTCTACTTTTGCTTCTTCAA
>JAIUJO010001980.1:0-5000 GCA_023846275.1 Vanilla planifolia
AGAAGAAGAATAAGAAGAAGAGGAAGAAAAGGAAGAAGAAGACGAAGAGCAAGAAGTAGAGGAAAACGAAGAAGAAGAAGTAGTAGTAGTAGAAGAAGAAGAAGAAGAAGCTGAAGGAGAAGAAGGGGTTGTAAAAGAATGATAAGGAGAAGAAGGACAACAAGGAGAATAATGAAAAGAAGTAGAAGAGGGAGAAGAAGGAGAAGACGAAGTAGAAGAAGAACGGGAAGGAGAAGAAAAAAAAAGGAGACGATGAAGAGGAAGGAGAAGGAGAAGAAGAAGATGAAGGAGAAGGAGAAGGAGAAGAAGAAAGAGAAGAAGAAGAAGGAGAAGAAGAAGGAGAAGAAGGAGATCAAGAAGAAGGAGAGGAAGGAGAAGAAGGAGAAGAAGAAGGAGAAGAAGAAGAAGAAGAAGATGAAGGTGAGGAAGAAGATGAAGAAGGAGAAGAAGAAGAATAATAAGAAGCAGAAGAAGAAGAAGTAAAATAAGAAGGAAAAGGAGAAGAAGGAGAAGAAGAAGGAGAAGAAGAAGAAGAAGGAGAAGATTAAGAAAGGAGAAGAAGGAGAACAAGAAGAACGAGAAGAAGAGGAAGAAGAAGAAGAAGAAGAAGAAGAGGAAGAAGAAGAAAGAAAAAAGAAGAAAAAGTAGTAGAAGAAGAAGAAGTGGAAGAAAGAGGAAGAAGGAGAGGAAGAAGAACATGAAGAAGAAGAAAGAAGAGGAAGAAGAAGAAGAAAAAGAGAATAAGAAAGAGGAAGAAAAAAGAAGAAGAAAAAGAAGTGGAAGAAGATGAAGAAGAAGAGAAAGAAAAATAAGAAGAAGAAGAAGAAGAAGATGATTCTAATCATGATCAAGAAGGACGAGGAGATGAAAAATAAAAAAGAAAAAGAGAAGAAGTAGAAGAACAAGAAACCAGAAGAAGTAAAAGAAGAAGAAGAAGAAGAAGAGGAAAATGAAGAAGAAAGAGAAGTAGAGGAAGAATAAGATGAAGAAGGAGATGAAGAATGAGAAGAAGAAGAAGAAGAAAAAGAAGAAGAAGAAGTAGGGAGAAGCAGAAGGAAAAAGAAGTAGAAGAAGAAGGAGGAGAAGAAGAAGAAGAAGAAGATGATGGAGAAGAACAAGAAGAGGAGGAAGAAGAAGGAGAAGAAGTGGAGGAAGAAGAAGAAGAAGAAGAAGAAGAAGACAAAGAAGAAGAAGAAGTGGAAGAGGAAGAAGAAGATGAAGAACGAAAAGGAGAAGAGGAAGAAGAAGAACAAGAAGAAGAAGTAGAAGAAGAAGTGGAAGGAAGAAGAAGGAGAAGAAGAAGAAGAGAAAGAAGAAGAGGAAGAAGAAGAAGAAGATGAAAAAGAAGAAGAAAAAGAAGGAGAAGGAGAAGGAGAAGAAAAAGAAGAAGAAGAAAAAGAAGAAGTAGTTGTGGGAAGAAGAAGAAGAAGAGGAAGAAAAAGAAGGAGAAGAAGAAGGAGAAGAAGAAAAAAAAAAGATGATGAAGAAGAAGAAGAAGAACGTGAAGAAGCAACAGAAGAAGAAGAAGATGTATCGTTAATAGCGAAGGTAGAAGAAGAAGAAGAGAAAAGAAGAAGAAGAAGAAGAAGAAGAAGAAAAAAAGAAAGAGGAATAGGAGCACAAAGAAGAAGAAGAAGAAGAAGAAGAAGAAGAAGGAGGAGGAGGAGGTGAGGAAGAAGAAGAAGAAGAAGAAGATGAAAAAGAAGAATTAGCAAAATAAGAAGAAGAAGAAGAAGAAAAAGAAGAGGAAAGAAGAAGTTGAAGAAGAAGAAGATAAAGAACCAGAAGAAGAAGAAGAAGAGAAAAAATGAAAAAAGAAGAAAAAGAAGAAAAAGAAGATGAAGAATAAATAGAAGAAGAAGAAAAAAAAAAGAAGAAAAAGATGAGAAAGAAAAAGAAGAAGGAGAAGAAGAAAAAGTGAAAAAAAACAAGAAGAAAAAAAGAAGTATGAGAAGTAGTAGTAGTTAGGAGTAGAAGAAAAAGAAGAAGAAAAGAATTAGAAGAAGAAGAAGAAGAAGAAAAAGAAGAAGAAGAAGAAGATGATGAAGAAGACGTTGAAGAAGAAGAAGAAAAAGAAGAAGGAGAAAAAGAAGTAATAGTAGTAGTAGAAGAAGAAGAATTAGAAGAAGAAGTAGAAGAAGAAGAAGGGGAAGAAGAATAAGAAAATGAAGAAGAATTACAAGAATAAGAAGAAGAAGAAGAAGGGGAACAAGAACATAAAGAAGAGAAAGAAGAAGAAGAAGAAGTAGTAGTAATGGAAGAAGATGAAGAAGAAGGAAAAGAAGACGAAAAGGTAGAAGGAGAAGATGAAGATGAAGAAAAGGAAGAAGAAGTAGAAGAAGAAGAAAAAGAAGAAGAAGAAGAAGAAGATGAAGAAGCAGAAGAAGAAGAACAAGAAGAAGTATAAAGAAGAAGAACAACAACAACAAGAAGAAGAAGAAGAAGAGGTAGAAGAAGAGAAAGAATAAGATATAGAAGAAGAAGAACAAGAAGATGAAGATGAAGAAGAAGTAGGAGATGAAGAACAAAAAAAAAAGAAAAACAAGACGAAGAAGCAGAAGCAAAAGAATCAGTAGAAGAATAAGAAGAAGAAAAAAGTAGAAGAAGAATAAGAAGAAGTAGAAGTAGAAGAAGAAAAAGAAGATATGGAAGAAGAAGAAGAAGAAGAAGAAGAAGAAAAGGAAGAGGAATAAGAAGAATAAGAATTAGAAGAAGAAGATGAAGAAGAAGACGAAGAGGAAGTAGTAGTGGAAGTAAAAGAAGATGAAGAAGAAGAAGAAGAAGAAGAAGAAGAGGTAGAAGAAGAAGAAGAAGAGAAGAAGAAAAAGAAAAAGAAGATAAAGAAAAAGAAGATAAAAAATGAGGAAGAAAAAGAAGAAGAGGAAGATTAAGAAAATGAAAAAGTTGAAGAAGAAAAAGTCGAAGAAGATGAAGAAGTAGAAGAAGAAGGAGAAGAAGGCAAAGAAGAAGAAGAAGAAGAAGAAGTAGTAGTGTAGAAGAAGAAGAAGTAGAAGAAAAGGAAGAAAAAGTAGCAAAAAAAATAGAAGAACAAGATGTAGTAGAAGAAATAGAAGAAGAAGAAGAATAAGGAGAAGAAGTAGAAGAGGAAGAAGAAGAAGAAGAAGAAGAAGAAGAAGAAGAGGATGAAGAAGAAGAAGAAGAGGGAGAAGAAGAGGAAGAGGAAGAAGAAGTAGTAGAAGCAGAAGTAAAAGATGAGGAAGAAGAGGAATAAGAAGTAAAAGAAGAAAAGGAAAAAGAAAAAGAAAAAGTTGAAGTAGAAAAAAATGAAAAGAAGAAGAAGAAAATGAAGAAGTAGTAGTAATAGTGGAAGAAGAAGAAGAAGAAGAGGAAGAAGAAGAGAAAGAGGATGAAGACGAAGAAGAAGAAGACAGAAAAAGTAGTAGTTGTAGAAGAATAAAAAGAAGAAGAAGAATTAATAAAAGAAGAAGAAGAAGAAGAAGTCGAAGAAGGACATGAAGAAGAAGAAGAAGATGAAGAAGAAAAAGAAGAAGAGGAAGAAGAGAAAGAAGATGAAGAAGAAGAAGAAGAAGAGGAAGAAAAGAGGAAGAAGATCAAGACGAAGAAGAAGAAGAAGATGAAGAAGAAGAAGAAGAAGAAGAAGAAGAAGAAGACAAAGAAGAAGAAGAAGAATACGAAGAAGACTAAGAAGAAGAAGTTGGGGATGCAGAAGAAGAAGAACATGAAAAAAGAAGAGGAAGTTGAAGAAGAAGATGAAGAAGTGGAAGATGAAGAAGATGAAGAAGAAACAGAAGAAGAAGAAGTATAAGACATAGAAGAAGTAGAAGGAGAAGGACAAGAACATGAACAAGAAGAAGAAAAAGAAGGAGAAGACGAAAGAGATGGAAAAGAAGTGCAGGAAGAAGAAGAAGAAGAAGAAAAAGAAGTAGAATTAGAAGAAGAAGAAGAAGAAGAAGAAGAAGAGAAGAAGAACAGGAAAAAGAAGAAAAAGGAGTAGACGAAAGAGACAAAAAAGAAGTGGATTAAGAAGAAGAAGAAGAAGAAGATGAAAAAGAAGTAAAATTAGAAGATGATGATGATGATGATGATAAAGTAGAACAAGATGAAGAAGACAAAGAAAAAGAAGAGGAAGAGAAGAAGAAGAAGAAGAAGATGAAGAAAAAGAAGAAGTAGAAGAAGTTGAAGACAAAGAAGAAGAAGGAGAAGAAGTAGAAGAAGAAGAAGAAGAAGAAGAAGAAGAAGAAGAAGAAGAAAAAGAAGAGGAAGAGTAGAAGAAGAAAAAGAAGAAGAAAAAGAAGAAGTAGAAGAAGAAGTAGAAGAAGTTGAAGGACAAAGAAGAAGAAGGAGAAGAAGTAGAAGAAGAAGTAGAAGAAGTTGAAGACAAAGAAGAAGAAGGAGAAGAAGTAGAAGAAGAAGAAGAAGAAGAAGAAGAAGAAGAAGAAGAAAAAGCAGAAGAAGAAGACAAAGAAGTGGAAAAGAAGAAGAAAAGGTAGAAGAAGAAGAAAACCAAGAAGAAGTAGAATACAAAGAAGACGAAGAAGAAGAAGAAGAAGAAAGAAGAAGAAGAAGAAAGAAGAAGAAGAAGAAAAAGGACATGGAGAAAAAAGAAGAAGAAGAAGAAGAAGATGAAGAAGAAGAACAAGTAGAAGAAGAAGAAGAAGAAGAAGAAGAAGAAGATGGAGGAGAACAAGAAGAAGAAGAACTAAAAAGAAGAAGAAGAAGAAGAAAAATAAGAAGGTAAAGAAGAAAAAGTTGTAGATGAAGAAGAAGATGATGATGAAGTGGAAGAAAAAAAAGGATGAGAAGAAGTAAAAGAAATACAATAAGAAGAAGAAATATATAGATAAGGAGAATTAGAAGAAGAAGAAGGAGAAGGAGAAGAAGAAATGAAGTGGAGAAAGAAGGAGGAGGAGAAGAAGAAGAAGAAGAAAAAGAAGCAGACGTATAAGAAGAAGAGGAAGACGAAGAAGGAGCGGAAGAGTAGAAGAAGAATAAGAAGAGTAGAAGAAGAAGAAGAAGAG
>JAIUJO010001980.1:10000-22500 GCA_023846275.1 Vanilla planifolia
AAGAAGAAGAAGAAGAAGAAGAAGGAGAAGAAGAAGATAGAGAAGAAGAAGAAGAAGAAGAAGAAGAAGGAGAAGTAGAAGTAGAAGAAGAAGAAGAAGAAGAAGAAGAAGAAGAAAAAGAAGAAGAAAAAGGAGAAGAACAAGAAGAAGAGGTAGAAGTAGTAAAAGAAGACAAAGATGGGAGGAAGATAATAAGGAAGAAAAAGAAGAAGGAAAAAAGGAAGGAGAAGTTGAAGAAGAAGAACAAGTAGTAGAAGAAGAAGTAGAATACGAAGAAGTAGAAGAAGAAGAGAGTGAGAAGTAGTAGAAGAAGAAGAAGAGAGTGAGAAGTAGTAGAAGAAGAAGAAGAAGACGACGAGTAAGAAGAACAAGATGAAAAAGGAGAAGAAAAAGATAAAGAAGAAGAATTAGCAGAAGAAGAAGAAGAAGAAGAAAAAGGACAAGCAGAGGAAGAAGGAAAGGAAAATGAAGAAGAAGAAGAGTAGGAGGAAGGAGAAGAAGGAGAAGAAGAAGAAGAGAAAGAAGAAGGAGAAGAAGAAGGAAGAGAAGTAGGAGGAGGTGGTGGAGGAGGACGAGGAACAGGAGAAGAAGAAGTGGAAGAAGAAGAGAAGAAGAAAAAGGAGACGAAGAAGAAGATGAAGAAGAGAAGAAGAAAAAAAAGAATAAGAAGAAGAAGAAGAAGAAGAAGATGAAGAGGAAGAAGAGGAAGAGGATGAAGACAATGAAGAAGAAGATGAAGAAGAAGAAGAAGAATAAGAAGAAGGAAAAGAAGTAGAAGAAGAAAAAGAGGAATAAGAATAATAATAAGGAGAAGAAGAATAAAAAGGAGAAGAAAAATAATAAGAAGAACAAGAACAAGAACGAGAAGAAGGAGGGGAGGAAGGTGTAGAAGAAGAAGAAGAGAAAGACGAAGAAGAAGAAGATGGAGAAGAAGAAGAAGATGATGATGAAGATGATGAAGGAGTTGAAGGAGAGGATGGAAAAGAATAAGAAGATAAAGTAGTAGTAGTAGAAGAAGAAGAATAAGAAGAGGAGGAGGAAGAAGAAGATCAAGAAGAAAAAGAAATAGAAGAAGAAGAAGAAGAAGAAGAAGAAGAAGACGTAGAAGAAGAAGACGAGGAAGAAGTAGAAAAAGAATGAAAGGAAAATGAAGAAGAAGATGAAGTAGTAGAACAAGAAGTTGGAGAAGAAGAAGAAGAAGAAGAAGAAGAAGAAAGGATGAAGAAGAATAAGAAAGAACGAGAACAAGAAGAAGATGAAGAAGTAGAAAGGAGGAGGAGGAAGAAGAAGAAGAAGAGGGAGGAGAAGGAGCAGAAGAAGAAGATGAAGAGGGGAAGAAGAAGAAGTAGAAGAAAAGAAGAGGAAGAAGGAAAAGAAGAAGAAGAAGAAAAAAAAGAAGAAAGAAGAAGAAAAAGAAGAAGAAGAAGAAAGAGAAGGCGAAGAAGAAGACGAAGAAGAAGAAGAAGATGAAGTGGAAGAAGAAGAAGAATAACAAGATGAAAAAGAAGAAGAAGAAGAATAAGAGGAAGAAGAAGGAGAGGAAGAGTATATAGTAGAAGAAGAGAAAGAAGAAGAAGAAAAAGATGGAGAATAAGAAAATAAAGAAAAAGAAGATGATAATGATAATGATGATGAGGAATAATAGCAATAATAATAATTGTTGTAATAGAAATAATAATAATAATAATAATAATAATAATAATAAGAAGAAGAAGAAGAAAAGTTGGAAGAAGAAGAAGAAGAATAAGACGAAGAAGAAGAAGAAGAAAGGGAAGATGAAAAAGAAAAAGATGAAGAAGAAGGAGATTAAGAAGAAGAAGAATAAGAAAAAGAATAAGAAGAATAACAATATAAGAAGAAGAAGAAGAAGAAGAGGTGAAGAAGATGAAGAAGAAGAAGATAATGATGATGATGCTAAAGATGAAGAAGAAATAGAAGATGAAGAAGAAGAAGTTGAAGAAGATGAAAAAGAAGAAGAAGAAGAAAATGAGGAAGGAGAAGAAAAAAATGAAGAAGAAGAAGTAGAAGGAGAGGAAGATGAAAATGAAGAAAAAGAAGAATTAGAAGAAGAAGAAGTAGGAGAAGATGAAGAAGAAGAAGAAGGAGAAGAAAGGGATTAAAAAGAAGAAAGAGAAAACTATAATAATAATAATAATAATAATAATAATAATAATAACAATAATAATAATATTAATAATAAGAAAAAGAAGAAGAACGAGAACAAGAAGAAAAAGAAGAAGAAGTAGTAGTAGAAGAAGAAGAAGTAGATGAAGAAGAAGAAGTAGAAGAAGAAGAAGAAGTAGATGAAGAAGAAAAAGAAGAAGTAAAAGGTGAAGAAGAAGATAAAGCAGAGGAAGAAGAAGAAGAAGAAGATGACGAAGTAATAAAAGTAGATGAATAAGAAGAAGAAGAAGATGATGATGATGACGATGATGATGATGATGATGATGAAGAGGAAGAAGAAGAAAAAGAAGTAGAAGAAGAAGAAGATGATGAAGAAGAAGAAAAAAAGAGGAAGATGATATTGATGAGGAGAAATAACAATAATAATACCAATAGTTGTAATAGAAATAATAATAATAATAATAAGTAAATGAAGAACAAGAAGAACAAGAAGAAAAACGAGAAGAACAAAAAGAGGAAGAAGTAGAAGAAGAGGAAGAAAAAAAAGAAGAAGAAGAAGATCAAGAGGAAGGCGAAGAAGAAGTAGATGAAGATGAGGCAGAAGAAGAAGAAGGAGAAGATGAAGATGAAGAAGATGAAGAAGAAGGAGGAGAAGAAGAAGAAGAAGAAAAAGTATAAGAAGAAGAAGAAGAGAAGAAGAAGAAGAAGAAGAAAAAGAAGTAGATGAAGAAGAAGAAGAAGATGATGATGATGATGAAGAAGAAGGAGAAATAAAAGAAGACGAGAAGAAGAAGAAGAAAAGTAAGAAGAAGAAAAAGAAGAAGAAGATGAAGAAGCAGAAGGAGAAGATGAAGAAGGAGAAAAAGAAGTATAAAAATAAGTAGAGGAAGATGAAGAAAATGAAGAAGAAAAAGAACAACAAGAGGTAAGAGAAGAACTAGAAGAAGATGATGAAGAAGAAGAAAGGGATGAAGAAGAAAAAGAAGAAAATAATATGAATAAGAAGAAGAGGAATAAAAAGAAGAAGAAAAAGAAGGTGAATGTTACACACTTGTATTTGATGAGTCAAGCATAAATGTTTATATTTTATTTAGGCATGATTTTAATAAAATTGTTAATATTTAATTAAATCAAGCCATGTATTTCACATGTCTAAAATAGTGGTCTCTAAGGACCTTGAAGTCATGGCATACTTCAAAGAAATTTGAGACATGTACTAAAATTTTCATATTTGAGTTTTTATTAATTTTCTTGAAATTGAGATGTCCAATTTTTGAGATTATGAGGCACACTAGTAGTATTAATATTTAAAAATGTTATAAAATTAATAATAATTGAATTTTTATTTTTGGGCCAAGCTTTATTGACAAAAAGTATAGACATTGGTATTTGATTTTTTAAAATTATTTAGGAATTATTTTTCATAGTCATTTAGAAAACTTATAATACTATAATAATATAAAATTATTTTGGTATACTTATATTTAAAATTTTAGCACATAAATTCTTCCAATCAACCTTAAAACAGCTTAAGTCTTGGGAAAATTCACTGTAGCACTGGGCGGGCCGATGCAATTAGCCCGTCCAGGTCTTTTAGAAATTAAAAATTGGTTGACCCAAAAAGGGCGAGCCAAGACTGCCCAAAGCCCGTCGAGAGGAGCACGACGAGGTCAAACTACAGCGATGGTCAACGGTCAAATGAACAGTGCTTGGCTAAGCCAAGCCCACCCAAAGCCTGCAGAGAGGAGCTCGGCTAGGTCAAACTACAGCGACGGTCAACAGACAATGAGCAGTGCATGGTCAAGTCAACCCGACCAGGTGATGAAATCCCGATCAAGGAAGGGGGAAGCCAGCTCCACAGAGGCTTGAGAATTAAACAGTGCAAATTCCTTATAAAGCGATGCGCCGACTTTAGTTATGCAGTATGGGACTAAAAATCCCACCTCATAACTTCGGCAGGATCCAAAGGCGCAGATCAAGCCCGCCCAGACCCAACGCACGAGATTGAAATCGAACGGCTGTTTTGCAAGTTTAATCAACGTCGCTCGTTCAGCGCGCGGATCCAACGCTCCAGATCAAAATCGAATGGTTGTTTCGTAAATTTGATCAGTGCCGTTCGATTTTGGGCCTGGATCGGACGGTGGCTGCTTTCTGTCTGTTTCCCAAACGGCTAGTTGTTTTTTAGGAACTGTTGAAGGTTTTTTTAGCTCAATTTTAAGCTCTATAAATAGGGAAGAATTAAGATTTATTTAGTTTACCTTTGCTAAATTCTTTCAAAGATTTCAGATCTCAAATTCGAGCAATCACAAGAAAAAACGGTGCCTTCATGCTCAAAAGGAAAACTGTAACAAGATGCTTGAAATTAGAGGTTCATGATTCAATGTTTCTCATTTTTGTCCTTCTAATTTTTTAATTGTGTGTGCCTCCCTTTTCTCCTATTTCTCCTAAGTTCTTTTTGCCAATCATTGTATTTTTCGTTTTGGGGTAAGGGCATCCCGGCATTAATGCTAAAGCCCTGGGTTTGAGTTGAGCCCGAAGAAAAACTTAAGTAGGTTTGGGATTAGCCGTAGTAAAAATCCTAAGTAGGTTTGAGGTGAACCGTACGAAAAACCTCACTTGTAATTGGTGCATTTAGTGGATTTTTCCCAACACCGGTTGGGGGTGAAAGTAGACTCGATTTGAGTCGAACCACCTAAAAACTTTTGTGTTCAAATTTCTTTATTCGTGCTTAAAACTTTTAAGTTTTAATTTTGAAAGTTATAAAAATTTTTAAAAACACAATTCACCCCCCCCCCTTCTTGTGGGATTTCCTTAGCACGAAACACTTCAATTGGTATCAGAGAAGGAACCCCAAATTACGTGAGTAACATCACGTGGGAGATCCTCTTGTGCTAAGTGAAGGCTTTCTCACAAATTTTTTTTGTTGTTTGTGATTTTGTATGACTTTCTCTTTGGTCGAAATGAGTGCAACCTTATGTGAAGGTTTTTCTTTAAATCGGCCTCCATTATTTAAAGGAGAATTTTACTTATATTAGAAAAATCGTTTTAGAATTTTCATTTAATCTATTGATTTGGAATTATGGGAAGTCATGACGAAGCCTTGTGAACTTCCTAGAGATTTTTCTACTGATGAAGTCATGCCCTTTAGTGAGCTTAACGTTGAGCACAAAAGATTGGCTCAATTAAATGCTAGGGCGTTGAACTATCTTCATTGTGGAATTTCTCCTAGTGAGTTTACACAAATTATGAATTTGCATACGGCTTTTGCGGTATGGAAAAAACTCGAAGTAACTTATGAGGATACCTCACAAGTGAAAGAAACTAAGATCAATATCCTCACCCATGACTACGAACTTCTTAGAATGAATCCCAATGAAAGTATTAAGAGCATGTTTTTGAGATTTAATGATATTACAAATGGATTGGCAAACCTTGGGAGGGCATTCTCAAATGGTGACCTTGTTAGGAAAATTTTGAGAATCCTTCCAAAGGAATTTGATCCACTTGCAACGGCTATTAAAGCCGCTAAGGATCTTAGCAAACTTTCATTGGATTAACTCCTTCGGGAACTTCTTACCATCAAAATAGAAATGTGAAGGAGACTTACAGAAGAGGCTTCTACAAGCAAGTTAAAGTATGAAAGAAGAAAGGATGAACCAATGGCTTTCAAAGCCACCAAAAGCAATTCGGATTCCACTTCCACCTCCTCCACGGATTTAGAGGATGAGGTAAGTTTCCATGTTAATGGTTTAGCTAAAAATTTGGCAAAGAGCATTCTTAATAGGAAATGGAAGAAGAAAAGCAATAAAGAGAGGAAGAGGCCACCAACTTGTTTTGAGTGCGGTCAAACCAGTCATATTAAACCGGAATGTCCAAAACTCAAAGACAAGCATATGAAGGAGGGAGAAAAGAAGAAGAAGAAGAAGAGCTTGAAGAAAAAGAAAGCATTTCAAGCTACATGGAGTGCCTCAGAAGATTCAGACATTTCAAGCTCAAGTAGAGGAGAAGAAGGAATGATTTGCTTTATGGCAAATAAGGCATCCTCATCATCTTCAAGTGAAGAAGAAGAAGAAAAGAGGTAAGCTCTTGGACAAGAGATACTCTTGAAAATAATTATATTGAAATTATGAATGCATTAACTTCCTTAATGAGTGCACATAAAAAATTAAAAAGGAGCTACAAAGAAAATGTTGAATTGCTTGATTTTGTCATGAAAGAAGATGAAAGGAAAAAATTAGAAAGTCAACATATATGTCAAGAAAAGGAATCTCTTATCATTGAAAATACTTCTTTGAAGCATGATATTTTAGTTTTAAAAGAAAAAATACAATCTTTTGAGCATGCTAGAGTAAATAAAACTACACATGTTTCAAATGCTTATTATCATTCACATGCTCTCAAATCTCAAAAAACTTAGATATTTGAGCATACCTAGGCCATCAAACATCGTTTGTTTTTATTGTTGTAAACTTGGACATACTATGAAAGATTGCTTCTTTAGAAGAAATATGTATATACAAACACAAAATGTTAGATGGATTGTTAAAAAGGAGAACATGCAAGTACCATTTAGGGTTCAACCCAAGTTTTCTTGGGTTCCTAAGAGCATGACTTAGAAGATTAGAAGAAAAGGTCTCCAAAATATTTGGAGACATTCTAGGATAGGTCTAAGATATTTAAAAAACTTAAATTTATGATTTCATTTTGTGGTATACTTTCTAATTTAAATTTTATACCTCATACAGTCAAAACCAAGGAGAAAATCGAAATCCACATCTTGGGTATTTGATAGTGGATGCTCAAGACACATGACTGGAGACAAAAGTAAATTCAAATCATTGAGATCGGGTCAAAATAGGAAGGTGACCTTAGGAGACAGCACAAAGAAAAGAATAATTGGAATTGGAGATGTAGGTACGACAAACTTTACCCTTTCAAATGTATTTTTAGTAGAAGGCTTAGAATTTAATTTGATTAGTATTAGTCAACTTTGCGATAATGGATTTGATATTGTTTTTAATACAAAAGCTTGCAAAATCATGAAAATAATGTTGAACTAGTTATAGGTAAAAGAAAATGTGATACATATGTAATTAGTTTTGGACAACTAGAAGCTAGTGGTTTGGAATGCCTAGTGACCCAATATAATGAGAATTCATTATAGCATAGAAGATTAGGCCATGTGGGATACTCCACCTTGAAGAAGATTTCAAAATTAGATGTAGTTAGAGGCCTTCCAAAACCAAGCAAATCAAATTGGGAGTTGTGTGAATCTTGCCAAAAGGGAAAACAAGTTAAATCCTCTTTCAAATCTCAAAATGAATTAACAACTGGTAGACTTTTAGAAAAAATCTACTTATATCTTTTTGGTCTAATACAACCTTTGAGTTTAGGAGGAAAACAATATGAATTTGTTATAGTTGATGATTTTTCTAGATATAGTTGGGTGTTTTTTCTTAGACATAAAAATGAAGCTTTTGAGAACTTTAAAGATTTGATTAGAGAGTTAGAAAGACAACATAGTCTAAAATTAATTTGTATGCAAAGTGATAATGGGAGTGAATTTAAGAATGAATATTTTAGTGAGTTTTGTAAAGAAAAAGGAATCAAACATCAATTCACATGCCCATATACACCACAACAAAATGGCATTATAGAAAGAAAGAATAGAACATTAGTTGAGATGGGTAGAACCATGTTAGCCGAATATAACTTACCCAAATATTTTTGGGCCGAAGCTATTAGCACAGCATGTTACATCATAAATAGGGTTAATTTGAGACCAAAGTTGAAGAAAACTCCTTATGAATTGCTAAGGAAGAAGAAACCAAATCTTAGTTATTTTCATGTTTTTGGTTGTAAGTGTACTATTCTTAAAAATGAGAGAGCAAACTTAGGAAAGTTTGATGAGAAGGCAAGTGTAGGAATCTTTTTAGGGTATTCATCAATTAGAAAAGAATATAGAGTTTTTAATCATGAATCACATAAAATAGAGGAAACAATGCATGTTGTGTTTGATGAGACAATTTAACTAGTTAGTAAAAAGCATTTAGAAGATGAAATAGAATTAGTAAAGAATCTAGATTTAAATAAAGCAAAAATAGAAAATCTAGAAATAGAAAAAGAAACGGAAAAAGAAAATAATTTATCTAAAGGATGGAAATTTGCAACCTCACATCCAAAGGATTTGATTATAGGAGATGTGAACCAAGGAGTGAAGACTAGAGCTTCAATTAGAGATATAGATCATAGTGCCTTTGTGTCATTTTTTGAACCCAGTTCTATAGAAGAAGCCCTTGTGGATGACTATTGGGTTCAAGCTATGAATGAAGAGTTAGACCAATTTGAAAGAAATCAAGTTTGGGAATTAGTACCAAGACCTAGTGATCAACAAGTAATTGGTACTAGATGGTTCTATAAAAATAAATTAGATGAAAATGGTGTAATAATTAGGAATAAGGCTAGACTTGTTGCTAAGGGATATAGTCAAATAGAAGGTATTGATTTTGAGGATTCATTTGCACCCGTAGCTAGGTTAGAAGCAATTAGATTACTTCTAGCATATTCATGTTATAAGAATTTTAGATTGTTTCAAATGGATGGAAAAAGTGCTTTCTTAAATGGAATAATAGAAGAGGATGTGTTTGTAGAACAACCACCAGGTTTTGAAAATCATACACAAGATAATTATGTCTACTAGCTTAAGAAAGCTCTTTACGGCCTTAAGCAAGCTCCACGTGCATGGTACCATAGGTTGAGTAATTATCTAGTAGAAAGTGGCTTTAGAAAGGGTAAATCAGATACTACATTATTTCTAAAGCCTTTAGGAGATGATTTATTAATTGTTCAGATTTATGTTGATGATATTATTTTTGGTAGTACAAAAGAAGAAATGTGTAGGGAATTTGGAGTTCTTATGACTAAGGAATTTGAAATGAGTATGATGGGTGAGCTAACGTTTTTCTTAGGATTGCAAATAAGACAACTAAAAGATGGTATTTTTATTTCTCAAACAAAATATTTGAAAGAAATGTTTAAGAAATATGGTTATGAAAATATGAAACCTAGAAAAGTTTCCATGAATCAATCTATTTAATTAGACCTAGATGAACAAGGGAAAACCATAGACCAAAAACTTTATAGAGGACTTATAGGATCTTTATTATACCTTATAGCTAGTAGGCCCGACATTCTATTTAGTGTTGGATTATGTGCTAGGTTCCAAGCAAACCTAAAGGAATGTCACTTAAAAGCTGTTAAAGCAATCTTCAAATATTTGAAGGGAACTATGACTCTAGGATTATGATATCCTAGAAATGACCTTTCTTGTGAACTCATTGGCTATACAGATTTAGATTTTGGAGGATCTAAAGTGGATAGGAAGAGCACATCAGTGACATGTCAATTCTTGGGACATTGTCTTGTTTTATGGTCAGGCAAAAAACAAAATTGTATAGCCTTGTCAACAACAGAAGCTGAATATGTTGCAGCTGGAAGTTGTGTTGCTCAAGTACTATGGTTAAGACAACAACTTCAAGACTATGGCTTAGAAGTCACACATATACCTATTAGAATTGATAATACTAGTGCATTAGCATTAGCCAAGAATCAAGTTCATCATTCTAGGACTAAGCACATAGATGTTAGATATCACTTTATTAGAGACCAAGTGGCCAAAGGATTAGTAGAATTAGAGTATGTTCCTACTAAGCTTGAATTGGCTGACATTTTTACCAAACCCTTACCATCGGAGCAATTTCAAACATTGAGAGAACAATTAGGAATTTTCGACATTGCTTAGGGTTAACTCCCTTTTGATGGTGTCAAAGGGGGAGAATAGTTAGGAGTTAGGGGGAGAATAAAGATAGGGGGAGCATGATAATTATTAATCTTCTCATTAAGATTTCTCTTCTTAAAAGTTTATTTTTATTCATTTTATCATTTTTTATAGATTTAAAACATTTATGTCTTGCAATCATCAAAAGAGGAGATTATTACACCCTTGTGTTTGATGAGTCAAGCATAAATGTTTATATTTTATTTAGGCTTGATTTTAAGTAAAATTATTAATATTTAATTAAATCAAGCCATGTATTTCACATGTCTAAAATAGTGGTCTCTAAGGACCTTGAAGCCATGGTATACTTTAAGGAAATTTGAGACATGTACTAGAATTTTCATATTTGAGTTTTTATTAAATTTCTTGAAATTCAGATGTCCAATTTTTGAGATTATTAGGCACACTAGTAGTATTAATATTTAAAAATGTTATAAAATTAATAATTATTGAATTTTGATTTTTTGGGCCAAGCTTTATTGACTAAAAGTATAGACATTGGTATTTGATTTTTTAAAATTATTTTGGAATTATTTTTCATAAATTTCTTTTCATAGTCATTTAGAAAACTTATAATACTATGATAATATAAAATTATTTTGGTATACTTATATTTAAAATTTTAGCACAAAAGTTCTTCCAATCAACCTTAAAACAGCTTAAGTCTCGGGAAAATCCACTGTAGCACTGTGCGGGCAGACGCAATTAGCCTGTCCAGGTCTTTTAGAAATTAAAAATTGGTTGACCCAAAAAGGGCGACCCAAGACCGCCCAAAGCCCGCCGAGAGGAGCACGGCGAGGTCAAACTACAGCGGTGGTCAACGGTCAAATGAACAGTGCTTGGCTAAGCCAAGCCTGCCCAAAGCCTGCAAAGAGGAGCTCGGCTAGGTCAAACTACAGCGACGGTCAACGGTCCATGAACAGTGCATGGTCAAGTCAACCCGACCAGGTGATGAAATTTCGATCAAGGAAGGGGGGAGCCAGCCCCACAGAGGCTTGAGAATTAAACAATGCAAATTCCTTATAAAGCGGTGCGCCGACATTAGTTCTGCAGTGTGGGACTAAAAATCTCACCTTATAACTTCGGCAGGATCCAAAGGCACAGATCAAGCCCGCCTAGACCCAACGCGCAAGATTTAAATCGAACGAATGTTTCGCGAGTTTAATCGACGTCGTTCTTTCAGCGTGCAGATCCAACGCTCCAGATCAAAATCGAACGACTGTTTCGTAAATTTGATCAGCGCCGTTTGATTTTGGGTCCAGATCGGACGGTGGCTGCTTTTCATCCATTGCCCAAATGACTAGTTATTTTTTAGGAGCCGTTGAAGGTTTTTTATCTCAATTTTAAGCTCTATAAATAGGGAAGAATTAAGATTTATTTAGTTTACCTTTGCTAAATTCTTTCAAAGATTTCAGATCTCAAATTCGAGCAATCACAAGCAAAAACGGTGCCTTCATGCTCAAAAGGAAAACTGTAACAAGATGCTTGAAATTAGAGGTTCATGATTCAATGTTTCTCATTTTTGTCCTTCTAATTTTTCAATTGTGTGTGCCTCCCTTTTCTCCTATTTCTCCTAAGTTCTTTTTGCCAATCATTGTATTTTTCGTTTTGGGGTAAGGGCATCCCGGCATTAATGCTAAAGCCCTGGGTTTGAGTTGAGCCCGAAGAAAAACTTAAGTAGGTTTGGGATTAGCCGTAGTAAAAATCCGAAGTAGGTTTGAGGTGAACCATACGAAAAACCTCACTTGTAATTGGTGTATTTAGTGGATTTTTCCCAACACCGGTTGGGGGTGAAAGTAGACTCGATTTGAGTCGAACCACCTAAAAACTTTTGTGTTCAAATTTCTTTATTCGTGCTTAAAACTTTTAAGTTTTAATTTCGAAAGTTATAAAAATTTTTAAAAACACAATTCACCGCCGCCCCCCCCCCCCCCCTCTTGTGGGATTTCCTTATAACGAAACACTTCAGTGAAGAAGAAAAATAAGAAGAAGAACAACAAGAAGAACTAGAAGAAGAAGAAGGAGAAGACGATGAAGAAGAAAAGAAGAAGAAGAAAAAGAAGAGGAAGAAGAAGAAGAAGAAGCAAAGGAAGAAGGAGAAGCAGTTGAAGAAGAAGAAGAAGAAGAAGACGAAGAAGAAGAAGAAGAAGAAGATGAAGAAGATGACAATGATGATGATAATAAAGAAGAAGAAGATGAAGAAGTAGTAGAATAAGAAGACGAAGTAGAAGTAGAAGAAGAAGAAGACGAAGAAGAAGAAGAAGAAGAAGAAGAAGAAGAGCAAGAAGAATAGGAACAAGAAGAAGAAGTAGAAAAAAACGAAAGAAGAAGAAGAAAATGAAGAAGAAGAATAACAATAAGAAGAAGAAGTAGAAGAAGAAGAAGAAGCAGAAGAAGAAGAAGAAGAAGAAGAAGAAGAAGAAGAGGAAGAAGAAGAAGAGGGAGAAGAAGAAGAAAAGAAGAAGTAAAAGGAGAAGAAGGCAAAGAAGAAGAAGAAGCAGAAGAAGAAGAAGAAGGAGAAGGAGAAGAAGAAGAAGAA
>JAIUJO010001980.1:27500-35000 GCA_023846275.1 Vanilla planifolia
TAAAAGAAGAGCAAGAAGAAGAAGAACAAGAAGAAAAGGACGAAGAAGAAAAAGAAAATGAAGAAGAATAGAAGAATAAGAAGAAGAAGAGGAAGAAGAAGAAGAAGAAGAAGAAGAAGAATAAGAATAAGAATAAGAAGAAGAAAATGAATAAGAAGAAGAAGATGATGATGAGCAATAAAGAAAAGGAGAAGAACGAAAAGAAGAAGTAGAAGAAGAAGAAGAAGAAGAAAAAGGAGAAGAGGAAGTAGGGGAAGAAGAAGAAGAAGAAGAAGAAGAAGAAGAAGGAGAATAAGGTGGAGGAGGAGGAGTAGAAGAAGATTTGGAAAAAGAAGAGGAAGAAGAAGTAGAAGAAGAGAAGAAGAAGAAGAAGAAGAAGAAGAAGAAAATGAAGAAGATGAAGAAGAAGGAGAAGAAAATGAAGAAGAAAAGATAAAGAAGAAGAAGAAGAATAAGAAGGAAGAAAAATAAGCAAATAAAAAGAAGTAGAAAAAAACACAAGAAGATGATGAAGAGGCGGAAGAAGAAGAAAAGAGGAGGAAGAAGATGAAAAGAGGAGGAAGAAGAAGTAGTAGTAGAAGAAGAAGAAGATGATGAAGAAGGGAAAGAAGAAGAAGTCGATTAAGAGGTCGAGGAGGAGGTAGAAGAAGAAGAAGAAGTAGAAGAAAAAAAAGAAGAGGGAGAAAAAGATGAGGAAGAGTAAGAAGAAGAACGAAAATGAGAAGAAGAGGAGGAAGAAGAAGAAGAACAACAACAAAAAGTAGTAGTAGTAGTAGTAGAAGAGGAAGAAGAAGAAGAAAAAGGAAAAGAATAAGAAAAAGAAAAGAAGTAGAAGAAGAAGAAGAAGAAGGAGAGGAATATGAAGAAGAAGAAGAATAAGGAGTAGAAGAAGAATAAGTAAAAAAGATAAAGAAGCACCAAAAGGGGTAGAAGGAGATGAAGAAAAAGATGAAAAATAAAAAAAGTGTTAGAAGAAGAAGACAAAAGAAGAAGAAGAAGCTGGAGGGGAAGAAGAAGTAGAAGAAGAAGAAGAGCAAAGAGAAGAAGAAGAAGAAGAAGAAGGAGAAGAAAAAGAAGAAGTTGAAGAAGAAGAAGAAGAAGATGGGGATGAAGAAGGAGTAGAAGAAGAGAAAGAGGAAGAGGAAGAGCAAGAAGAAGAGGAAGAAGAAAAAGAAGAAGACGATGATGATGATGATGATGAAGAAAAACAAGAAAAAGATGACTAGAGGAAAAAGTAAAGGAAGTAAAAGAAGAAGAAAAAGAAGAGGAAAAAGAAGAGGAGGAAGAAGAAGAGCTAAAAGTAGTTGTAGTAGAATAATAATAACAAAAATAATAATAATAATAATAATAACAATAATAATAATAACAAGACAAAGATGAAGAAGAAGATGAAAAAGAAGAAGTAGAAGATGATGATGGAGAGGAAGATGAAGAAGAAAAGAAGAAGAAGAAGAAGAAGAAGAAGGAGAAGGAGAAGAAGATGGTGATGAAGACGAAGAAGGAGAAGAAGAAGAATAAGAAGGGAAGAAGAAGAAGAAGAAGAAGAAGAATTAGATGAAGATGAAGAAGAAAAAAGATGGAAAACGAAGAAGAAGAAGAAGAACAAGAAGAAGTAGAAAATTAAGAGAAGAAGAAGAAGTAGAAGAAGAAGATGAAGAGGAAGAAGAAGATGATGAAGAAGAAGAAGAACAGGAAGACGAAGGAGGAGGAGGAGAAGAAGAAGAAGAAGATGATGATGATGATGAAAAGGAGGAGGAGGTTAAGAAGAAGAAAGAAGAAGATGAAGAAGATGATGAACAAAGACATGAAGAAGAAGAAGAAGAACATGATGATGTTGAAGAAGAAGAAGAAGAAGAAGAGAGAAGAAGATGGTGATGAAGAAGAAGAGGACAATGAAATAGTAGTAATAATGTAGTAGTAGTAGTAGTAGTAGTAGAAGAAGAAGAAGATGGTGATGAAGATGAAGTAGTAAAAGGAGAAGAACAAGAAGGACAAGAAGAAGGCAAGGAAGATGAAGAGGAAAAAGAAGAAGAAGAAGAAGAAGAAGGTGATAAAGAAAAAAAGTTAGAGGAAGATGAGAAAGAAAATGAAGAAGAAGGAGAACAAGGAGAAGAAGCAGAAGAAGATGGCAAGGGAGTAGAAGAAGAAGAAAAAGAAGAAGAAGAAGGAGGAGGAGGAGGACAAGAAGAAGAAGAAGAAGAAGAGCAAGAAGAAGAAGAGGGAGAGGAAAAAGAGGAAGAAGAAGAAGATGAAGAAAAAGGAGAAGTAATGGAAGAAGAAGAAGAAGAAGAAGAGCAAGAAGAAGAAGAGGGAGAGGAAGAAGAGGAAGAAGAAGAAGATGAAGAAAAAGGAGAAGTTGTGGAAGAAGAAGAAGAAGAAAAAGAAGAAAAAATAAGTAAAAGAAGAAGAAGAATAAGAATATGAAGAAGAAGAATAATAACAAAAACAACAACAACAACAAAAAGAAGAGGAATAAGAAGAGTAAGAAGAAGAGGAGGGAGAAGAAGATCAAGAAGTAGAAGAAGAAGAAGAAGAAAAATGTGAAGAAGTTGAGAAAGAAGTAGAGTAGAAGTAGAAGAAGAAGAACAATAAGGAGAAGAAGAAGGAGAAGAAGATGAAAAAGAAGAAGAAGAAGAGAAAGAAGAAGAATATGAAGAAGAAGAAGAATAAGAAGTAGATGAAGAAGAAGAAGGAGAAGGAGAAGAAGAAGAAGAAGAAGAGGAAGAAAGAAATGGAGAAGAACAAGAAGAAGAGGTTGACAAAGAAGAAAAAAATAGAAGAAGAAGAAGGAGAAGGAGAGGAAAATGAAGAAAAGAAGAAGAAGAATAGGAAGTAAGAGATGGAGAAATAGAAGGAGAAGAACCAGAATATGAAGAAAGGGAGAACAAGTTGGAGAAGGAGAGGAAGTAGAAAAAGAATAAGAAGAACAAGAAGAAAAAGTTGTAGAAGAAGAGGAAGAAGAAGAAGAAGAGGAAGAAGAAGAAGAAGTTGTAGAAGAAGAAGAAGAAGAAAAAGAAGAGAAAAAAGAAGTAGAAGAAGAATAATAATAATAATAATAATAAGAAAAAAAAGATGTAGAAGAAGAAGAAGTAGTAGTAGTAGTAGTTGAAGAAGAAAAAGATGACAAAGAAGAAAAAGAGGAGGAAGAAGAAGAAGACGAAGAAGAAGAAGAAAGAGAAGTCGAAGAACAAGAAGAAGAAGTAGAAGATGAAGATTAAGAAAAAGGAAAAGAAGAAGAAGAAGATGACGAAGTAGAAGAAGAAGGAGAAGAAGAAGAAGAAGAAGAAGGAGAATAAGAAGAAAAGGAAGAATAAAAAGAAGAAAAAGGAGAAGGATAAGAAGAAGAAGAAGAAGAAGCAAAATATGAAGAAGAAAAGGGAGAAGAAGAAGGAGAAGGAGAATCAGAAGTAGAAAAAGAATAAGAATATGTTGAAAAAAGAAAGAGGAAGAAGAAGAAGAAGAGAAAGAATAAGAAGAAGAAGGAGGAGGAGGTGGAGGAAAAGAGCAAGAAGAAACATATATTGTAGTAGAAGAAGAAGAAGGAAATAAAGAAGAAGAGGAAGAATTAGAAGTAGAAGATCAAAAAGAAGGTGAACAAAGGGAAGAGGATGAAGGAGGAGGAGGGGGAGAAGATGTAGAAGAAGAAGAAGAAGAAAAAGGAGAACAAGAAGTTGATGAATAAAAAGATGAAGAAAAGGAAGAAGAAGAAGAAGAAGAAGAAAAAGAAAAAGAAAAACAAGAAGAAGAGGAAGAGGAGGGGTAGAAGAAGAAGAAGAAGTAGAAGGAGAAGAAGAAGAACAACAACAACAACAAAAACAAGTTGAAGAAGAATAAGAGAAGAAGAAGAAGAAGAAGAAGAAGAAAAAAGAAGAAGAGGAAGAAGAAGAATGAGAAGAAGAAGTACAAGAAAAAAAAGAAGAAGAAGAGTACTAATAATAATGATAACAATAATAATATAATAATAAGATAAAGAAGAAAGAGAAGAAGTAATAGAAGAAGAAGAGATAGAATAAGAAGAAGATGAAGAAGTAGAAGAAGAAGAAGAAGAAGGAAGAGAGGAATATGAAGGAGTAGAAGAAGTATGAGAAGGAGGAGAAGAAGATGAAGTAGAAAAGAAGAAAATGGAACTGCACAAGAAGAAGAAGAAGAAGAAAAGATAAAGAAGAAAAAGAAGAAGAAGAAGAAGAAGAAGAAGAAGAAGAAGAACAAGAACAAGAACAAGAAGATGAACAAGAAGGAAAAGAAGAAGAAGAAAGAGATGATGAAGAAGAAGTAGAAGGAGAAGAAGAAAGAGAAGAAGAAGAAGCAGGAGAAGGAGAAGAAGAAGAAGAAAAGATGAAAAAGAAGCAAAACTAATAGAATAATAAAAAGAAAAGAAGTAGAGGAAGAAGAGGAGGAGGAAGTAGTAGTAGTAGTAGTAGTAGTAGAAGAAGAAGAAGAAGAAGATGATGATGATGATAATGATGATGAGATGAATAAGAAGAAGTGGAAGACAAAGTAGAGGAAGAGGAAGAAGAAGAAGGAGAGGAAGAACCTGAAGAAAAAGAAGAAGAAGAAGAAAAAAATGAAGAAAAGGAAAAGAATAAAAACAAAAAGAAGAAAAATAAGAAGAAGAAGAAGAAATGGACGAAGAAGTAAAAGAAGAAGAAAAAGGAAAGGAAGAACATGAAGAACAAGGAGAAGAAGAAAAAGAAGAAGAAAAAGAAGAAGAAGAAGAAGAAAAAAATGAAGAAAAGGAAAAGTATAAGAACAAAATGAAGAAAAATAAGAAGAGGATGAAGTAAAAGAAGAAGAAGATGATGATGAAGAAGAAGAAGAAGATCAAGGAGAAGAAGTAGAGGAAGAAGAAGAAGAAGAAGAAGAAGAAGAAGATCTAGAAGAAGAAGAGGAAGAAGAAGAAGAAGAAGAAGAAGAAGAACATGATCAAGAAGAAGAAGAGGAAGAAGAAGAAGAAGAAGAAGAAGAAGAAGAAGAAGAAGAAGGAGAATAAGAAGAATAAGAAGAAGAAGAAGAATAAGAGGAGGAAGAAGAAGAAAAAGAAGTAGTAGTAGAAGAAGAAGGACAACAAGAAAGGGAAGGAGAAGAACAAGAAGTAGAAGAAAGAGAAGAAGAAATAGGAGAAGAAAAACAAGGAGAGAAAGATTATGAAGATGAAGAAGATGAAGAAGAAGAGGAAGATGAAGAACAAGAAGAAGAAGGAAGAGGAGGAGATGATGCTGAAGAAGAAAAAGAAATGGAAGAAGAAGAAGATGAAGAAGAAGGAGAAGAAGAAGAAGAAGAAGCAGAATATGAAAAAGAAAAAGGAGAAGAAGAAGGAGAAGGAGAAGAAGATGTAGAAGAAGAATAAGAAGATGATGAAAATTAGGAAGAAGAAGAAGAAGAAGTTGAGAAAGAAGAAGTAGAAGGAGGAGTTGGAGGAGAAGTACAAGAAGAAGAAGAAGAAGTAGTAGAAGTAGAAGAAGAAGAAGAAGAAGAAGAAGATGAAGAAGAAGTTTAAGAAGAAGAAGAAGAAGAAGTGTAAGAAGAAGAAGAAGAAGATGAGAAAAGGGAATAACAAGAAGAAGAAGTAGATGAAGAAGAAGAAGAAAAAAGAGAAGAAGAAGAGGAAGAAGAAGAGAAAGAAGAAGGAGAAAGAGAACAAGAAAAAGAAGAATCAGAATATGAAGAAGAAGAAGAAGAAGAAGATGGAGAAGGAGAAGTAAAAGTAGGAGAAGAATTAGGAGATGAAGTAGTAATGGAGGAGGAAGAAGAAAAAGAAGATGATGAAGAAAAAGAAGATGGATAAAAAGAAGAAATAGTAAAAGAAGAAGAAGAAGAGGAAGAAGAAGAAGTTCATGATGATGATAAAGGGAAAGAAAATGTAGGGGACAAAAAAGTAGTAGGAGAAGAAGAAGAAGAAGAAGAAGATGGACAAGAACTGGAAGATGAAGAAAAAGAAAAAGAAGAAGAACAAGAATAAGATAAATAAGAAGGAGAAGAAGAAGTAGAAGAGGAAGAAGAGAGAGAAACTGAAGAAGAAGAAGCACGAGAAGAAGTAGAAGAAGAAAAAGATGAAGAAGAGGCAAAAGTAAGAAAACAATAAGAAGAAAAGAAGAAGAGGAAGAAGTGAAGGAAGAAGTAGAAGAAGAAGTAGTAGAAGAAGAAGAAGAAGAAGAAAAAGAAGAAGATGATGATGATGAAAAGAAGTCAAAGAAGAAGAAGAAGAAGAAGAAGAAGATGAAGAACAAGAAGAAGAGGACGAAGAAGAAGAAGAAGAAGACGAAGAATAAGAAGGAGAAGGAGAAGAAGAAGAAGAAGACAAAGAGGAAGAATGAGAAAATGGTGAAGAAGAAGAAAAAGTGGAATAACAAAAAGAAGAAAAGAAGAAAAAGTAGAAGAGGAAGAAGAAGAAGAGGAAGAATAACCGAAGACTTTTTTCTGTAAATACTGCACATTTGATTCCATAGGAGCTTGGCAAAATCGCTCCGTAACTTTGGGAGAAGGGGAGCCCTCTCATAGAGGGGTTCATAGTGACCATCTACGAATGGATTGAAAAAGGCTTAAGCCTCGGAGAACCAAAGGGAATTTCTGCTTCCATTCCCTAAATTGTTAAAAAAATTGTAAATTCTCATTGTAATTCGAATTGAACCATGTTCTCAATATAAGGGCTTCCTAGTTTAACATCTCCTATTTTCATTTGCGAATCCAGATACTCGATAAACATAGGGACTCTGACCATAACAAAATTGGCAGATCCTTGCTATCCTCTTGCTTAGCAGGCAAAGATGGGCCGATTCATTTGGATCGACATGAGGGCTTAACTCAGCTGCAGTTTATGAATGTCTATGGGGGGACTTGATTTGTACATTCTTTAATAATCTAATTTTTCAATTATTGAACCATTATCTTGTACAAAGTTCTGTATGATCCACCCAACAATATGGGGTCAAAAGAAAAGGACAAAATAAGTGATTTGTTTTTAGCTCTTATCAAAATAAAACTCATTTTTTAACCCCCGACGTTCTCGCTTCCGGTTCATCCACACCTGCTTGTGCGCCTCATGGCCCCATAGTAGCAACAAAGAATGTGCTGAGTGCTAAAGACTTTTCGAGATATCTCCTCAAAATAATTTGTATGACTATCAAAATTGTGAGCATCAGGCTTATTTCTTCCCTTATTTTTTTCCTTCCCCCATGTCCCCAGTGAAATAAGCACAAGGAAAGAGCAATATGTTGGACCATCTTGCAAAAACAAAATGGTCCCTTCGTAACTAATCATACATAATATCAAATAAATCATTTGTGAGCCTACTTGGATATTGGGCATTTACTTCCCAGAACAAAATGGCAGCCCAGGATCATCCTCATGAAAACCTAAATCTGCTAATGAAGGTTACAGATTTGGTCAAGAAGAAGAACCTATAATGTCGTAGCAGCTCATGGTTATTTTGGCCGACTGATCTTTCAATATGATAGTTTCAAAAATTCTAGTTTTTTACATTTCTTTTTGGCTACTGCTATG
>JAIUJO010001980.1:45000-47500 GCA_023846275.1 Vanilla planifolia
AAAAAAAAGAAAAAGTAGAGAAGTAGTAGAATAAGAAGAAGAAGAAATAGAAGAACAAGAAGGAGGACAAAAAGAAGAAGTAGTAGAAGAAGAAGAGGAGGAGGAGGAAGAAAAAGAGATAGAGGGAGAGGAAGAAAAAGAAGAAAAAAAGAATAATAAGAAGAAGGATAAGAAGAAGAAGAAGAAGAAGAAGAAGAAGAAAGTGTAGAAGAAGAAGGAGAAGAAGAAGATGATGAAGACAAAGAAGAAGAAGAATAAGAATAAGAAGAAGAAGAAGAAGAAGATTATGATGAAGATGAAGACGAAAGAGAAGAAGTGGAAAAAGATGAAGCAGAAGAAGAAGAGAAGAAGAAGAACAAAAGAAGAAGAAGAAGAAGAAGAAGAAGAAAAAGAAGAAAATGAAGAATAAGAATAAAAAGAAGAAGTAGAAGTATAACACGAAGAAGAAAAAAGAGAATAATAAGAATAAGGACTATAAGAAGAAGAAGAAATAGTAGAAGAAGTATAAGGAGAAGAAGAAGAAGAAGAAGAAGAAGAAGAAGAAGAAAAAGAAGAATGAGAAGAAGAAGAAGAAGAATAAGAAGAAAATGAAGAAGAAGAAGAGGAAGAAAGATGAAGAATAAGAAGAAGAGGATGAAGAAGAAGAAGAAGAAGAAGAAGAAGAAGAAATAGGAGAAGAAGAATTAGGATAGGAAGTAGATGAAGAAGAAGAAGAAGAAGAAGAAGAAGAAGAAGAAGGAGAAGAAGAAGAAGAGAGGAAGATGAAGAAGAAAAGAAGAATAAGAAGAAGAAGAAGAAGTAGAAGAAGAAGAAGAAGAAGAAGAAGAGGAAGAGGAAGAAGAAGAAAAAGAAGTAAAAGATGGAGAAGAAGTCAATGAAGGAGCAGAAGAAGAAGAAAAAGTAAGAGAAGAAGAGTAAAAAGTAGAAGATGAAGAAGAAGAAGAAAGGAGAAAAGAAGAAGAAGAAGAAGAAGAAGTAGCAGAAGAAGAAGAGAAGAAGAACAAGAACAAGAAAATGATGATGAAGAAGATGTGGAGGTAAGGGAAGTAGAAAAAGGAGCATAAGAAGAAGAAAGTGTACAAGAAGGAGTAGAAGAAGAAGAAAAAGAAGATGTAGAAGAAGTAGAAGAAGAAGAAGAAGAAAGAGTAGAAGAAGAAGAATTAGAATATTAATAATAATAATAATAGTAATAATAATAATAATAATTTGGAGAAGAAGAAGAAGAAGAAGAAATAAAAGAAGAAGAAGAAGAGGAAATAAAAGAAGAAGAAGAAGAAGAAGGAGAAGAGCAAGAAGAAGAAGAAGAAGAACAAGAAGATAATGAAGACGAAAAAGAAGAAGTAGGAGAACAAAAGGAAGAAGATGAAGGAGTATAAGAAGACAAAGAAGAAGAAGAAGAATAAGAAGAATAAGGAGAAGAAGAAGAATAATAAGAATGGGAGGAGGAGGAGGTGGAGGAGGAGGAGGAAGAAGAAGAATAAGAAGAAGAAGAAGATGGAGGCGAAGAAGAAGAAGAAGAAGAAGAAGAAGAAGAAGAGGAAATAGAAGAAGAAGAAGAAGAAGAAGAAGAAAAAAAAAGAAGAAAGGGAGAAGGATGAGGAGGAAGAAGCAGAAGAAGAAGAGGAAGAGGAAGAAAAAGAAGAAGAAGAAGAAGAAGTGGAAGAAGGAGAAGGAGAGGAAGAAGAACAAGAAGCAGAAGAAGATGAAGAAGAAGAAGAAGAAGTTGATGATGAAGAAGATGAAGAAAAGGAGAAGAACAACAACAACAACAAGAAGTATTAGAAGAAGAAGAAGAAGGAGATGAAGAAGAAGAAGGGGTATAAGATGAAGATGATGAAGAAGAAGAATCAGAAGAAGGAGGAGGAGACGAAGAAGAAGAACAAGAAATTGAAAGAGGAGAAAGAGGAGGTGGAGGAGGAGGACGAGGAGAATAAGAATAAGAAGAAGAAGAAGAAGAAGAAGAAGAAGAAAACAAAGGAGAAGAAGAAGATGAAGAGAAAGGAGAGCCAAAAAAAGGAAGAGAAGAAGGAAAAGAAAAAGATGAAGACGTAGAAAAAGTAGAAGGCAAGATGAAGAAAGAGAAGAAGAGGAAGAAGAAGAAGAAGAAGATGAAGAAGAAAAAAGGAGAAAGTTGAAGAAGAAGAAGAAGATGAAGAATAAGAAGAATGAGAAGAAGTAGAAGAAGAAGAAATGGAAGAAGAAGAAAAGGATGAAGAATAGGAAGAAGAAAAAAATAGAAAGAAAAAGAAGAACAAGTGGAGAAAGAAGAAGAAGAAGAAGAAGAAGAAGTTGAAGAAGAAGTAGACGTTGTAGTAGTAGTAGAAGAAGAAGAAGAAGATGAAAAATAAGAAGAAATGGAAGAAGAAGAAGAAGAAAAAGAAGGAGGAGAAGTAGGTTAAGAATAAGAAGGAAATGAAGGAGAAGGAGAAGAAGAAGAAGAAAAGAAGAAGAAAAAGGAGGAGAAGAAGAAGAAGAAGAAGTTGAAAAAGAAGAAGAAGAA
>JAIUJO010001980.1:57500-60841 GCA_023846275.1 Vanilla planifolia
AATAAAAATTGTAAAAATAAAAAGAAAAAGAAAAAGAGGAAAAGGAAGAAGGGGTAGACGAAGTGGAATAAGAATAACTATAAGAAGAAGTAGAAGAAAAAAGAGAAGAACAAAAACAAGTAGAGAAAGTAGAAGAAGAAGAAGGAGAAGAAGAAGAAGAAGAAGAAGAAGAAGAAGAACAAAAATAAGAAGAAAAAGTAGTAGTAATAGTAGAAGAAGAAAAAGAAGAAGAACAAAAATAAGAAGAAGAAGAAGTAGTAGTAATAGTAGAAGAAGAAGAAGAAGAAGAAGAAAATAAAAAACAACAATAACAAGAAGTGGAAGAAGGAGAAGGAGAAGAAGAAAAAGCTGGAGAGGATGATGAAGGTAAAGAAGAAAAAGAATAAGAAGATGTAGAAGAAGAAGAGAAAGAAGATTTAGAAGAAGAAGAAGAAGAAGAGGAAGAAGAAAAAGAAGTGAAAGAACAAGAGCAAGAAGAAGAAGAAGTAGAAGAGGAAGAAGGAAAAGGAGAAGAACAACAAGAAGAAGAAGTAGAACAAGAAGAAGAAGATGGAGGAGGAGAAGAAAACACAGAAGAGAAAGAAGAAGAAGAAGAAGAAAAAGAAAAGATGAAGGAGAAGAAGAAGAAGAAGGAGAATATGAAGATGAAGAAGAAGAAGAATAAGAAGGACAAAAAGAAGAAAAAGATGATGAAGAAGAAAAAGTAGTAGAAGAAAAAAGAAAAAGAAGAAGAGGAATAAGAAGAGGAAGAATCAGTAGTATTAATAGTAGGAGAAGGAGAAGAAGAGGAAGAAGAAGTAGAAGTAGAAGACGAAGAAGAAGAGTAAGAGGAAGAAGAAGAAGAAAAACAAGCATAAGAAGAAGTAAATAATATAGAAGAAGCACAAGGAAAAGAAGAAGAAGAAGAAGAAGAAGAAGAAGAAGAAGAAAAATGAAGAATTGGAATGGAAGAATAGGAAGAAGATGAACAAGAAGAAAAAGAAGAACAAGAAGAAAAGAAGAATAAGAAGAAGAAGAGGAATAAAAAGAAGAAAAAGAAGAAGTGGAAGAAGAAGAAGAAGAAGAAGGAGGAGTAGGAGAAGAAGAAGAAGAATAAGAAAAAGTTGAAGTAGAATAAGAAGAAAACAAGGAAGAATTGGAAGAAGAAAAATAACAAGAAGATTATGAAACACACCAATGATAAGGAGAACAAGAATAATAATAAGAATAATAATAAGAAGAAAGAAGAAGAAGAAGAAGAAGAAGAAGAAGAAGAAGAAGAACAAGATGATGATGATGAAGAAGAAGTAGAAGGAGAAGAAGAAGAGGAAGAAGAAGAAGAAGTAGTAGAAGAAGTACAAGAAGAAGAAGAAGACGTAGAAGTAGAAGAAGAAGAAGAAGAAGAAGAAGAAGAAGAAGAAGAAGAAGAAGAAGAAGAAGAAGAAGTAGAAGAAGAAGATGAAGAAAAAGAAGAAGAAGAAGTAGTAGTAGAAGAAGAAGATGATGATGAGGAGGAGGAGGAGGAGGAAGAAGAAGAAGAAGAAGAAGAAGAAGAATAATAAGAAAAATGAAAAGAACAAGAAGAAGATGAAGAAGTAGTAGAAGAAGAAGAAGAAAGAGAAGGAGTAGAAGAAGAAGAAGGAGAGGAAGATGAAGAAGAAGAAGACAAAGATGGAGAAGTAAAAGAAGAAGAAGAAGAAGAAGAAGAAGAAGAAGAAGAAGAAGAAGAAGAAAAAGAAGAAGAAGGAGAGCAGGAAGTAGAAGAAAAAGGTGAAAGATATGAAAAGATAGAAGAAGAAGAAGAGGAGGAAGAAGTTGTAATAGAAGAAGAAGATAAAGAAGAAGAAGAAGAATAAGAAGAAGAAGAAAAAGAAGTAGTAAATGAGGAAGAAGAAGAAGAAGAAGTAGAAGTAGAAGTTGAAGAAGAAGTGAAAGAAGAACAATAATAACAACAATTATAATAATAATATTATTACTAATACGAATGAAAAAGTTAAGAAGAAGCAGAAGAAGAAGAAGAAGAAGAAGAAGAAGTAGAAGAAGAAGAGGAAGAAGAAGAAGAAGAAGAAGAAAGAGAAGAATAAGAAGTAGTCTAAGAAGTAGTAAAAGAAGAAGAGGAAAGACAAGAGGAAGTAGAAGGATTGAAAGATGATGACGAAGAAGAGGTAGAAAAAGACAAAGAAAAAGAAAAAGGGGAAGATAAAGAATGAGATGTCGATGATTGAGAAAAAGAAGAAGAGGAAGAAGAAGAAGATGATAATAAAGAAGAAGAGAAAAAAACAAGAAGAATAAGAAAAGAACAAGAGGAAGGAGGAAAAGAATAAGAATAAGAACAAGAGGAGGAAGAGTAAGAAGAAGTAGAGAAGAAGAGGAAAAACAAGAAGTAGAAGTAGAAGAGAAAGAAGTAGAAAATGAAAAAGAAGACTAAGATGGAGAAGAATACGAAGGTGAAGAAGAATAAGAAAAAGAAGAAGAAGATGAAGATGAAGAAGAAGATATAGTATCAGAAGAGGAAGAAGAAGAAGAAAATGAAGAAAAAGTAGTAGTAGTAGTAGAAGAAGAAGAAGCTGTAAAAGATGAAGAAGAAGAAGAAGAAGAAGAAGAGAAGAAGAAGAAGAAGAAGAAGAAGAAGAAAAAGAAGATTAAGAAGCGGAAGAAGAAGAAGAAGGGGAAGAAGATGAATAAGAAGCCGAGGAAGAGGAAAAAGAAGACGAAGAAGAATTAAAAGAAGAGGGGGAAAAAGAAGATTAAGAAGAAGGAGAAGTAAAAGAACGAGAAGAAGAAGAAGAAGGGGAAGAAGAAGAAGATGAACAAGAAGAAACAATAGATAAAGAAGAAGAACAAGAGGGAGAAGAAGAGGAAGAAGAAGAAGAACAAGAAGAAGGAGAGGAAGAAGAAGAAGTAGAATAAGAAGAAAAGGAAGAAGAAGAAAAAGAAGAAGTTGAAGAAGAAGATTTAGAAGTAGAGGAAAATGAAGAAGAAATGGAAGAAGATGAAGAATTAGAAGAAGAAGAAGAAGAAGAGGTTAAGGAAAAAGAAAAAAGTGAAGAAGAATTAGAAGAAGAAGAAGAAGAAGAAGAAGAAGAAGAAGAAGATGTAGAAGAAGAAGAAGAAGAAGGAGAAGAAAAAGGATAGAAAGATGACGAATAAGAAGAAGAAGAAGAAGAAGAAGAAGAAATGGAAAGAGAGGAAGAAGATGAAGAAGAAGAAGAAGAAGTAGTAGAAGAAGAAGAAGTAGAAGAAGAAGAAAGAGATGAAGAAGCTGAAAAAGTAGTAGAAGAAGAAGAAGTAAAAGAAGAAAAGGAAGAAGAAGAGGATGATGAAGCATAAGAAGAAGAAGAAGAAGAAGAAGAAGGAGGAGG
>JAIUJO010003352.1:0-20000 GCA_023846275.1 Vanilla planifolia
AGAAGAGGAGGAAGAAGATGAAGAAGAAGAAGAGGAAAAGTGAGAAGAAAAGGAGGAGAAGAAGAAGAAGAAGAAAAAGAAGAAGAATAAGATAAAAAAGAATAAGAAGATGATGATAATGATGATGATGAAGAATTACAAGATGAAGAAGAAGAAGAAGAAGAAGAAGAAGAAAAAGTTGAAGAAGAAGAAGAACAGAAGTAGTTGAAGAAGAAGAAGAAGAAGAAAAACAAGAAGAAGAGAAGAAGAAGAAGAAGAAGAAGTGGTAGAAGAAGAAGAAGAAGAAGAAGAGGAAGAAGAAGAAGAAGATGCTGTTGATGATGATGATCATCATTATTATGATGTACAAGAAGAAGAAATAGAAGAAAAAGAGGAAGAAGAAGAACAAGAAGTAGAAGATGAAGTAGACAGAGAAGAAGTAAAATAGGAAGAAGAAGAAGAAGATAAAAAAGAAAAAGAAGGAGAAGAAGAAGTAGAAGAAGAAGAAGAAGAAGAAGAAGAAGAAGATGAACAAGAAGTAGAAGAAGAAGAAGAACTAGAAGAAGAAGAAGAAGAAGAAGAAAAGGAAGAAGAAGAAGAAGTAGAAGAAGAGGGAAAAGAAGTAGTTGAAGAAGAAGAAGTATAAGATGTAGAGCTAGAAGAAGAAGTATAAGATGTAGAGCTAAAAGAAGAAGAAGATAAGGTAGATGACGAAGAAGAAGAAGAAGAAGAAGAAGAAGAAAAAGAAGAAGTAGTAGAAGAAGAAGATGATGAAGTAGTGAAGAACAAGAAATAGAAAAAGGGGAAGATGAAGAAGTAGAAGAAGAAGAAGAAGCGGAAGAAGTAGAAGAAGAAGTAGAAGAAGATGAAGAAGAAGAACAAGAAGAAAAAGAAGAAGACAAACAAGAAGAATAGGAAGATGAAGAAGAGGATGGACAAGAAGTAGAAGAGGAAGAAGAAGAAGAAGAAGAAGAAGAAGGAGAAGAAGAAGTCGAGAAAGAACAAAAGAGGAAGAAGAAGTAGAAGAAGAAAAAGAAGAAGAAGAAGAAGAAGAAGAGGAAGGAAAAGAAGAAGAAGAAGAAGAAGAAGAAGAAGAAGATAAAGAGGAAAAAGAAGAAGAAGAAGAAGATGATGATGAAGAAGAAGAGGAAGAAAAAGTTGATGATGATGATGATGATGATGATGAAGGTGGAGAAAAAGAAGAAGAAGAAAAAAGAATAAGAAGAAGAAGAAAAAGATTAACAAAAGAGGAAGATGAAGAAGAAGAGGAAGAAGAGAATAAGGAGAACAAGGAGGAGGAGGAAAAGAAGATCAAGAAAAAGAAGCAAAAGAAGTAGCAGAAGAAGAAGAAGAAGTAGAAGAATAAGAAGAAGAAGAATTAGTAGAAGTAGAAGGAGAAGGAGAAGAAGAAGAACAAGCAGTAGGAGGAGAAGAAGAAGAAGAAGAAGAAGAGGAGGAGGGGAGGAAGAAGAAGAAGAAGAGAAAAAAGAAAAACAAGTGGAAGAAGAAGAAGAAGAAGAAAATGATGATGATGATGAAAAAGTTAAGTAGGAGAAGAAGAAGATGATGAAGTAGAAGGAGAAGAGAAGCAGAAGAAGAAGAATTAGAACAACAAGAAGAAGTAGAAGTAGAAGAAGAACAAACAACAAGAAGAAGATACAGAAGAAGAAGAAGAAGAAGAAGAAGAAAAAGGAGAAGAAGATGAAGTAGAAGAAAATAGAGAAGAAGAGGATGAAGAAGAAGAAGATAAGAAGAAGAAACAGAAGAAGAACAAGAAGAAGAAGAAGAGGAAGAAAAAGAAGAAAAAGAAAAGAACAAGAAAAGAAGATGGAGAAGAAGAATAAGAAGCATAAGAAGAAGAAAGAGAATAAGAATACGAAGAAGATGAAGAAGAAGATGAAGTAGAGGAAGAAGAAGTAGAAGAAAAAGAAGAAGAAGAAGGAGAAGATGAAGATGATAGGGAAGTAAGAGAAGAAGAAGAAGAAGAAAAAGAAGAAGAAAAAGACAAAGAAGAAAAGGAAGAAGAAAAGAAGTAGCAGAAGAAGCAAAAGAATAAGAAGAAGAAGAAGAAGAAGAAGTAGAAGAGAAAAAGAAGAAGAAGAAGAAGAAGCAGAAGAGGAAGAAGAAGAAGAAGAAGAAGTGGTAGAAGAAGATGAAGAAGAAGAAGAAGAAGTGGTAGAAGAAGATGAAGAAGAAGAAGAAGAAGAAAAAGAATAAGAAGAAAATGGAGGGGAGGAGGAGGAGAAGATGATTAAGAATAAGAAGAGGAGGAAGAAGAAGAAGAACAAGAAGTAGAAGTAGAAGAAGATGAAGAAGAGCGAGAGAAAGAAGACGACGAAGAAGAAGACATAAAGAAGAGGAAGAAGAACAAGTAGTAGAAGAAGAAGAACAAAAGGAAGAAGTAGAAGAAGAAGAGGAAGAAGAGGTTGAAGAAGAAGAAGAAGAGATGTTGAAGAAGACGAAGAAGAAAAAAAACAAATAGAAGAAGAAGAAAAAGAAGATGATCAGGAAGAAAAAAAGAAGAAGCAGAAGAAGAAGAAGAGGAAGAAGCTAAAGAAGAAGAAGAGGAAGAAGAGGAAGAAGAGGAAGAAGTAGAGGAAGAAGAATGAGAAGAGATAGGAGAAGAAGAAAAGGAAGAAGAACTAGAACTAGAAGAAGAAGAAGATGATGATGATGATGATGAATAAGATGGAGAAGAAGATGAAGAAGAAGAAGAAGATGGGTAAGAAAGAATAGAAGAAAAAAGAGAAGTAGTAGTAGAAGAAGAAGAAGGAGAAAAGAAGAAGAAGAAGAAGGGGAGAAGAAGAAGAAGATGAAGAACAAGAATATATGAAAGAAAAGAAAAAGGAGATGTGGAAGATAAAGAAGAAGAAGAAGAAGAAGAAAAAGAAGAAGAAGAGAAAGATGATGATGATCATGTAGAAGTAGAAGAGGAAGAAGAAGAAGAAGAAGAATAAGATGTAGGAGAGGAAGAAGATGAAGACAAAAAGAAAAAGAAGGATAAAGAGAAGAAGAAGAAGAAAAAAAACAAGAACAAGACAAAAAAAAGAAGAAGAAGTAGAAGAAGAAGAAGAAGAAGAAGAAGAAGAAGGAGAAAAGAAGAAGAAGATGATGAAGAAGAAGAAGGAGAAAAAGTCGAAGAGGAGGAAGAAGAAGAAGAAGATGATGATGACAAAGACGAAGAAAAACAAGAAGAAGAAGAAGTAGAAGAAGAAAAGAAGCAGAAAAAGAAGAAGAAGAAGATGATGAACAAGAAAAAGAAGAAGAAGAAGAGATAGAGGAAGAAGAAGAAGAAGAATAAGAAGGGAAGAAGAAGAAGTAGAAGAAGAAGATGATGATGATGATGAAGAAGAATTGGGTGACAAAAAAGAAAAAGAAGAAGAAAATGTCGATGAGGAAGAATAGGAAAAAGAAATAGAAAAGTAGAAGAAGAAGAAAAACAAGAAGAAGAAGAACAAGAACAAGAACAAGAAGAAGAGGAAGAAGAAGAAGAAGAAGAAGAAGAAGAAGGTGTGAGAAGAAGAAGGAGAAGAAGAAGAAGAAAAAGAAGTAGAAGAAGTAAAAGAAGAAGATGATGATGAAGAAAAAGAGAAAGAAGAAGAAGAGGAAGATGAAGAAGAAAAAGAAGTTGTAGAAGAAGAAGAAGAAGAAGAAGAAGAAAAAGAAGTAGAAGAAGAGGAGTAGAAGGAGAAGAAGGTGGAGGAGAAGAAGAAGAAGAAGAAGCAGAAGAAGTAGAAGAAGAATATGAAGTAGAAGAAGAAGAAGAAGAAGAATTAGTAGTAGTTGTACAAGAAGAAGAAGAAAAAGAAGAAGATGAAGAAGGAGAGAAGAAGAAGGTGAAGTAGAAGAAGAAGAAGAAGAAGAAGAAGAAGAATTGGGAGAAGGAAAAGAAGAGGTAGTAAAAGGAGAAGAAGAGCAAGAAGAAAAAGAAGAATAAGAAGAAGAAGAGAAGGTAGAAGAAGACGAAGAAGAAGAGGAAGAGGAAGAAGAAGATAAGTAGAAAAAGAAGAAGAAGAAAATGAAAAAGAAGTAGAAGAAGAAGATGGTTAAGAAGAATATGAAGGAGTAGAAGAAGAGGAAGAGGAAGAAGAACAAAAAGTTGAAGAAGAAATAGAAGAAAAAGGAGAAGAAGATGTAGAAGTAGAAGAAGAACAAGAAGAAGAAGAAGAAGAGGAAGAAGAAGAGAAGAAGAAGAATAAGAAGAAAAAGAAATAGTAGTAGTAGAAAATGAAAAAGAAGAAAAAGAAGAAGAAGAAGAAGAAGAAGGAGAAGAAGAAGGAGGAGGAGGAGAAGAAGAAGAAGGTGAAGACGAATAAGAAAGAGTAGAGGAGTAGAAGAAGAAGAAGAAGAAGAATATGAAGGAGATGATGGAGAAGAAGAAGAAGAAGTAATAGAAGAAGGAGGAGAAGAAGAAGAAGAAGAGAAGAAGAGAAAGAATGTGAAGAAGTAGATAAAGAAGAAGAAGAAGAAGTAGAAGATGATGATGAGGAAGAATTAGAAGAAGGAGAAGAAGAAGATGGTGAACAAGAAGAGCAAAAAGAAGAAGGAGAGGAAGAAGAAGAAGAAGAAGAAGAAGAACAAAAAGAAGAAGAGGAAGAAAAAAAGAAGAAGATGAAGTTGAAGAAGAAGATGATGAAGAATTAGAAGAAGAAGGAGAAGAAAAAGAAGAGGAATAAGCAGAAGACGAAGAAGTAGCAGAAGAAGAAGAAGAAGAAGAAAAATTAGAAGAAGAAGAAAAATTAGAAGAAGAAGAAGAAAAAAAAGAAGAAGAAGATCAAGATGAAGAGGAAGAAGAACAAGAAGAAGGGGAAAAAGAAGAAGAGAAGGAAGAAAAAGTAAAAGAAGAAGAAGAATACGAAGAAGTAGTAGCCGAAAAAGAAGAAGAAGAGGAGGAGGAGGAGGAGATGGTGAACAAGAAGAAGAAAAAGAAGAAGAAGAGGAAGAAGATGGTGAACAAGAAGATGAAAAAGAAGAAGAGGAAGAAGAAGTAGAAGTAGAATTTAAAGAAGAAGAACAAAAAGAAGAAGAGGAACAAGAAAAAGAAGAACATGGAGATTCAGAAGAAGATGATGAAGAATTAGAAGAAGGAGAAGAAGAGGAAGAGGAAGAAGCGAAAGACGAAGAAGTAGAAGAAGAAGAAGAAGAAGAAGAAGAAGAAGAAGAAGATCAAGATGAAGAGGAAGAAGAACAATAAGAAGGGGAAAAAGAAGAAGAGCAGAAAGAAAAAGAAGAAGAAAAAGAAGTAGTAGTCGAAAAAAGAAGAAGAAGAAGAAGTAGAGGAGGAGGAAGAAGAAGAAGAAGAAGAAGAAGATGATGATGATGATGATGATGAAGATGTGGAAGAAGAAGAAAAACAAGTTGTGGAAGAAGAAGAAGAAGGTGATGATGAACAAGATGAAGAAGAAGAAGAAGAAGAAAAAAGAGAATAAGACGAAGAAGATGATGATAATAAAGAAGAAGAGGAAGAAGAAGTAGATGAAGAAGATGGAGAAGAAGATTTAGCTGATGAAGAAGAATAAGAAGAAGATAAGGAAGAAGAAGAAGAAGAAGAGGAAGAAGATGAAAAAAAGAAGAAAAGAAGAAGATAGAGAAGAAGAAGAAGAACAACAACAAGAAGAGAAAAAAGAAGTAGTAGAATTAGAATATGATGATGAATAAGAAGAAGAAGAAGAAGAAGTAGAAGAAGAGAAGAAGAAGAGGGAGAAGGAGAAGAAGAAGAAGAAGATGAAGAAGAAGTAGAGAAAAAGAAGGAGAAGAAGTAGTAGAAGAAGAAGAAGAAGGAGAAGATAATGTTGATGAAGAAGACAAAGAAAAATAAGAAGAAGAAGAAAAAGAAGAAGAAGAAGAAGACAAGAAAGAAGAAGAAGAAGAAGAAGAGGAAGAGGAAGAAGAAGAAGAAGAATGAGAAGAGTTAGATGAAGAAGAAGAAGAAGAAGAAGAAGATGATGATGATCATGTCCAAGTAGAAGTGGGTGACAAACATGAACAAGAAGAAGAAAAAGTGGGAGAAGAATTAAAGGAAAAGGAAAAGAGGTAGAAGAAGAAGAACAACAAGAAGAAGAAGAAGAGGAAGAAGTAAAAGAAGACAAAGAAGAAAAAGCAAAAGAAATAAAAGAAGAAAAAGAAGAAGCAAAAAAATTAGAAGAAGAAGAAGAAAAAAAAGAAGAAGAGAAAAAGAAGTAGGTGGAGGAGAAGAAGAAGGAGAAGAAGTAGAAGAAGAAGTAGATGAAGAAGAAGATGATGATGAAGAAGAAGATAATGAAGAAGAAGAAGAGGAAAAAGATGTAGGAGGAGAAGATTAACAAAATGAAGAAGAAGAAAAATAATTAGAAGAAGAAGAAGAAGAAGAAGAAGAAGCCGAAGAGGAAGAAGAAGAAGAAGAAGAAGAAGAAGTAGAAGTAGTTGCCGTAGTTGTAGTTGTAATAGATGGAGAAGAAGAAGAAGAAGAAGAAGAAGAGGATGAAGAAGAAGAAGATGAAATGAAGAAGAAGAAGAAGAAGAAGAATAAGTTGAAGAAGAAGAAGAACATGAAGAAGCAGAAGAAGAATTGGGTGGAGAAGAAGAAGAGGAGGAAGAAGCAGATGGAGAAGAAGAAGAAGAAAAATAAGAAGAAGAAGAAGAAGAAGAAGAAGAAGAAGAAGAGGAAGAAGAAGTGGAGGAAGAAGAAGAAGATAAAGAAGTAGAAGTAGTAGTAGTAGTAGTAGTAGTAGAGAAGAAGAAGAAGAGAAGAAGAAGAAGAAGAGAAAAAGAAGAAGAAGACAAAGAAGAAGGATATAAACAAGAAGAAGAAGAAGAAGAAAAGGAAAAAGAAGAAGAAAGGAAAAAGAAGAAGAAGAAGAAGAAGAAGAAGAAGAAGGTAGAAGTAGAAGAAGAAGAAGAAGAACAAGTAGAAAAGAAGAAGAAGAAGAAGTGGAAGATGAAGAAGAAGAAGCAGAAGAAGGAGAAGTGAAAAAAGTGGAAGAAGAGGAAGAAAAAGAAATTGAAGTAGAAGAAGAATAAGAACATGAAGAAGAAGAAGAAGAATATGAAGGAGAAGGAGAAGAAGAAGAAGAAGAAGAAGAGAATAATAAGAAGAGGAAGAAGAAGAAGAAGAGGAAGACGACAAAGGAGTAGATAAGGAAGTAGAAGAGAAGAAGAAGAAGAAGCAGAAGACGAAGAAGAAGAAGAAGAAGAAGAAGAGGAAGATGAAGATAGAAGACAAAGAAGAGGTAGAAGAAGAATAGTAAGAAGAAGAAGAGTAAGAACAAGAAGAAGAATTAGATGAAGAATTAGAAGAAGAAGAACAAGATGCAAAATTAGAAGAAGTAGAAGAAGAAGAAGAAGTGGAACAAGAAAACAAAGAGGAAGAAGTAGGAGAAGAAGTAGAAGAAGAAGAAGAGGAGGAGGAGGAGGAGAATAAGATGAAAAAGAAGAAAAAAGAAGAAGAAGAAGAAGAAAAAGATGAAGAAGTACTAGATGATGATGATGTTGAAGAACATGAAGAAGAAGAAGAAGGAGACAAAAAGTAGACAATGAAGAAGTAGAAGAAGAAGAAGAAGAAGATGATGATGATGAATAGGGAAGAAGAAGAAGAGGAAGCAGAAAAGAAAAAGGTGAAGAAGAAAAAGAAGAAGAAGAACAAGAAAAGGAGGAAGAAGAAGTT
The DNA here is from genome assembly GCA_023846275.1 of Vanilla planifolia. NCBI lineage: Eukaryota > Viridiplantae > Streptophyta > Magnoliopsida > Asparagales > Orchidaceae > Vanilla > Vanilla planifolia. The sequence continues at coordinate 7,622 of JAIUJO010003352.1, forward strand.
GAAGTAGAATAAGAAGAAGAAGAAGAAGAAGAAGTAGAAAAGACGAAGAACAAGTAGAAGAAGAAGATGAAAAAGTAAAAGATGGAGAAAAAGGTAAGAAGAAGAAGAAGAAGAAGAAGAAGAAAAAGATGAAGAATAAGAAGAACAATAAGAATTAGAAGAAAAAGAAGAAGAAAAAGAAGAAGAAAAAGAAGAAGAAGAAGAAGCAGATGAAGAAGAAGATAAAGAAGAGGAAGGCAATGAAGAAGAAGAAGAAGAAGAGGAAGAAGAAGAAGGTCAGGAAGAGGAAGAAGAGAAGAAGAAGAGAAGAAGAGGAAGAAGAAGAAGATGATGATGATGAAGAATTAGATGAAGAAGAAGAAGAACGATAACAAGAAGAAGAAAAGAAGAAGGGGGAGAAGAAAAAGAAGAGGAGTAATAGATTTTTTATTTTCAAGAAGTCGCAAGGTACGACATTCGACTGGATCTTGTACAGGAATATGAAAGCTTGGTCTTGCTCTAGAGGTTCAGATGTTCTCCTTCTTCAATATGTCTTGGAAGACTTATCGAAGAAGAGATACGATTGATAGGATTTTTTGTAATGGTAGAAATTGTATTGCCAGAAGCAATAAAATATTATACTGGTATTTGAACCTTTGGTTTCAAGGTTTTTTACAAAAAGTTGGATATCATTATCTAGCTTAAGATGTCGAATGTCGACGACCTTTGGTTGGATTGTTTTTCCAATCCCAACATTGAATAATTTTACGAAATTGTTTGGGGTGATGGATCTAAATGTGAAAGTATCAATTAGAGCCATACAGTGTTCCCATTGTATACCTAGGATTTTTTATCCAGGTAGTAATTGTATTCCTTTAAGGCTTATTGATAATGTATAAGTCTTTTCAACATTTTGGTCGTCTAGAGTTAAACAAAAATCTGGGTGATATTATACCAAATAATCTATTAGTAAGATTGGATTTGGCTCCTCCAATTATGCTACTAAGTGGTTTGTTAATGATTCGTTCGTCCATACAAACGATCATTATTGGTGTATCTATTCCACTACGAAATAGAGCAGTTATTTTTAATTGGATCATACTTATGTGTAGGTATTTCATTTTTGGGTATTTTCTTTTCAACTTTTCTATTTTGCTTTTGTTAAGAAGACTGATTGATGTTAAATCATCATCTCCTTTTAATTCTATATTTCCTTGCATACGCTCAAAAATTTAAGTGTGTTTATTGAGAAAGCGAGATTTAAAAGAAGGGGCTTTATAAATCTCATTCTTTTCTCCATGAGGTATTGCCTCTTTAGTTTTTCTAAGTCTTCATCCGGGATTTCAAATTATTCTCCTACACTGTCATGTAGGTCTGTTGTATTTACTTCCTCAAAAGTAAGTGTATTTATATTGAACTAAAATTCTCGATATTTTTCGGAATTTTCTGAATCATCTATGGCTTTTTCAGATGTGATGATGGAAAAATCTTCATATTTATGGATAACTAGTGTTCCGATAGCATCGTTTGGTCTGATTAAATAATCCCAATCCTCTAGACTAGTATTTTTAATCAAGACTGTGGTGCTTGATATGTCATGGGTTCGATTATCCCATGAGTAATGAAGATATTTTCCTTTGCATGATATGGGATATTATGTATTATCCCATAGTATCCAAATGGTATTAAAATGATTAGATCTAATGTTACCTCTGTAGTTCGATAATGCTTAAGTCTAAGCATTTTTCCCATGTAGATTGTATGTCCTGGTGAGGATATTTTTTCCTTTTTGGGAAGTTTTAGAGACGGTAATAAAGGAATAACCTTTATTTGCGTCAATGTTTTGTTTATTTTAATCATATTGATTTTTAGTTTGTCAAAATCTTTTAATTGTTTATCTGAAGGTTGTTCAGATTCAGACTCTGTGGAGTCAGATTCAGACTCTCTGGAGTCGTAATAAGATGTAATTTTATAGACAGAATTGTCATCAGAAATTTCATCAATTGTTCTAATGTTGATGGAGTATTCCTCTATATTAGGAATAATAACTCTTTTGATGTTAACTGGGCATTCATTTGCATAATGTCCCTCTTTGTTACATTTAAAACATCTACGATATTTTTTACCTTTCTTTTTATTATATTTTTTGATAAACTTCTTTTTCCTAAACCTTTATTCTTTTCTAAATTTGGGTTTCCATTTTCTTTTAGAAATTTTATATCTTGGACTTCTTTTCTTTTTATAGGGTTTAAAAGCATATGTCCTCCAGTCATAAACGGGTGGACAACCATAAATATAATTTAAATCTTCTGAGAATTTTGAGCAACAGTTGTAGCCCATTCTAGAGGATTTTAAGTTTCTACTCATTTTCTTTTGAGTAGAAGTATTTTCACATATCTTTTAAATAGATTCTACAGATGCTCTTCTAAGCATTCCTGTGTTATGTTGTGTAAGAGTTCCTCTAGATGTAAGTAACTCTTGGTATTTTGTAGATATTATATTGTTCCAAGGAAAGGGTATTTTAGAAAAAATCCCTTGTATCCAAAACTCTTGTTGAGGAGTTTCATTTAGATGATAAATATATCCTATGTATGTAGAAACAAATTCATCTAACATACATATGTCCCATAATTTCATTTTATGAAGTTTTTCTTCATAGTTTAGGTTTTCACTCCATTCTGATCCAATAAAATCAGCAACTAGTAGTGAAACCAGCATTTCAATTACAGTTTTTTTATTTGTTTGTTGTAGGATTTTTTGACATTCGTCTTTATTATTTCTTTCGAAATTTTTCAACCAAGATAGGGCATTTCCTTCCCAATATGATGTAGCGAATTGTATATATTCTGAAGCATTCATAGCAGGAGGGAGCATAAATATAGTTCATTTTATTTTTTGAGTCCATTCTATGCAATAGTCTTTGACTCTTTTATATGGTATAACATCTATGTTTAAAGTGAGTCCCCAAGTAGAGGAGTCTCTCTTTTCTTCTAAGTGACGATTTTTATTTTTATGGTATGTATGCCAATCTGAGCATTTACCATAACTTAACATGGATGAATATGAAGGAGTAGTATGAACTTGTTCCATATTATCTCCTTGAGATTCTTGCATGTTAACTTCTCGTGAAGGTGTTTGTGGACTATAACCATGAGGACCAGGGAGATAGAGAGCACTTCTACTACTTTCTCCTCTTTTCATCCTAATGTTATAAACATTTTCTGATTGGTTTCTATAAAAATCTATAACTTCATGATTTTGTTCATAGAAGTTATAAATTTTTTCACTAGTAATTTCTCCAGTGAGTTCTTTTTGTTGAAGTTCTAAGAATTCCAAGTAAAAGGATTTATCTAATTTTTGTAAATCCATAATAAAGTCTGTGGATTTTAATTTAACCATTATTGTTTGGTTAGTTTTGTTCCAACATAATAGAACTTAGATGTATTATTATGTTTGTGTTCTAGATTCTGAATTTTATCTTTGATCTCTTTTAATAGATCAACGATGAAATTCAGTATTCCTACTATGGTAGGGTTATTTCCAACTGTGGTTGGTATGTGGATTATATGTTCATAATCCTTGATGTTTTCAGTAATCTGACACTTGTAAGTGTTATCGAGAATCAGTATGTTTTTCATTTTGAGTAGATGTTTATGTTTTCTTATTACTAGATAAGTTTGTAAGGTGAATTTTGATTTTTTAAGAGGCTTGTTCTTCTTTTGCGTTATATTTCAATTTTGACCCTCTATTTTACGGCTACATCTACCCTTCCAAAACCGCAAGGTTCCCGTGGCTTTCTGGGGGAAGTTAGGGATTCTTACAAAGACCACCATCCCTAGTAGACTGCTACATAAAATAGGAGCACAGCTATGGTTCGTTTCCTACTCAATAGCGAAAAGAAAGATAATACAAAAAAGAAGAAGAATCTTAAAACAAACTAAGTCATTGTACAAACAAATCTTTTAATAAGAAAACATAAACAAAAGCTTACTAGAAGATAATATAAGAAGCAAACATAAAGTTTATTTCATAAAAAAAACTTACAGTACACCGTGAGCACAAGGCTCTGATACCAGTTTTACAGCGGCACACCAAGCTTAGTAGCTTTATACAAAAACACTCAAAAGTAATTTACAAGAGTGGAGGTTTACAATAGTGGAGGTAAGAAAAGAGACAGCAAAGTGGAGACAGAAAGCAGAAACCAGAAAGAAAGAAAGGTGGAATTCTTCCATTGCCTTTGCTCTACAGAGCATCTAAATTTATAGACCAGGCTTGCTTCAGTTGGAAGCAAAAGAAAGGACCATTTCCTGTAGTATTGCTTCTGATAATTGCTCAGCACTTTTGCACTTACTGTTCATCGTACACTTTTACCGTAGATCGTACACTGTTCACTGTAGATCGTACACTGTTCACTGTAGATCGTACATCATTTATTGGCCTGTGCTGTAGCTGGGAATCTTTTTTTGAATGCTTCTGAAGGTGTTGAAAGTGTTTGTAAAGTGATTTTTTATGGTCCCACCATGCTTCAATCTGTGAGGGCCAAAGCTTCCATTGTTTCTTCATCCAATTCATTGTTTTCTGAATTCTATTCCGTGCGAGTAGCAAAGAACTCTTTTTTAGCTGCTTGTCTTATTTTTTCCAATTTAATCTTTCTCAGAAACATTTGTATTTTCTTTCCTTTCTGAGCTAAATCTTCAACCTCGTTGGCTAAAGTGTCCAGAAAACAGACTGTTTTCCCACAATGAATTTGTTTGGCTTGATATTTAGAATTGAAATCTAGCTTCTAAAAAAAGTCTATAGCAGCATACCATGGAGCTTCTTCTTCATTGAATAAGCTTGGTTTGAATTCTTCAAGTATTGGTGGAGTATCTGAATGTTTTACAAGCATCCATAACTGAATTGAAGAGTACAAATTGATATACTCTCGTTCTTCCCAGATAGTCCATATGTGAAAAACAAAAATTGTTGAGAAGTTGGTGGAGTAAAGATTCAGGCTATTCTTGCAAATGTCTGGAATAAAGCCTGTATAATCTTTGGGCTGTCTAGTATTAATATAGACTTCATGTATTAGTCCTTTTCTGAGATGGACTTGGTATTTGGGAATCTCATTGAAGCAAGCTATTATTCTAGGCCTTTCAATAGTAGAATAATAAAAAACTTCTTGATTGAGGAACAATTGCTTTATGTTTGTTTCCTCAAGTTGCTTAAAGAATAAAAGCAACTTTTTTTCATCCAAAATATTTTATTGATATAGCTGAAGCATTTCCTAAACAGTAACTTCAGCCTCTAATTCCCTCGTTTCTTCAAGTTTTATATTGAACAGATGTAATAAGGATAAGAAATCCTTAATACGGAAATGAATCAGATCAGAAGTATGGCTGTTAGCAAATAGTTCTGAGAGTGATTCAATCGACGAAAGTTGTTGTTTGAATTTTTGCAAAGAGGAAGACTGAGTTGTTGTAGATCTAGACAATAGTAATTCCAGTGTCTTCTTGTAGTTTTCTTCTTGATTGGTCTGTTGGACCATTGTTTGCTTCAAGCTTAAGTAACCTTTCTCAATTTGTGTTAGTCAAAAATTTGCTGATCGCCAATCATTGGCTTGTAAAGCATCGAAGCATCCATTAATTTTCTCAAAGAAAGATGGATCTGATTTTTTGAGAGCTTTTTTATACCATTCTTTTGTCATTGTAGAGGCAAACATCTTTCCCTTTTCGAGAGTGCCATAAGAACTGATTTTCTGTTTAATCAAAACATTAACTGGTTGAGCTTGATCTTTCCCTTGTTGGGTTTGGGCTTTTAAATCAACATTTTGGGTTTTTGATGCCTGTTGGGCATGAGAAGTTTCTACCTTTTGGTTTTGGGCAGATGTCTCTACTTCGGCTTTTTGGGCCTTTGCTTTCTTAGGGAGAATTTAAGTAAATTCTCTTGCTCTTTTCATTTTTTCTACAAAGTCTTTGAGAAATTTAAGATCTTCTTCGTTCATGGTCTGCTAAGAAAATCAGCAACAATATTAGTAAAACCAGGAATATATTTAACATTATAAGAAAATATTTCAAGGTATAAAGCAAGACGTATGCGGCGAAGATTTTCTTCTGGATTATTTATAGTCTTTTTTTGTAAAAATTGGGCAACATATTTGTTGTCAGTTTCTATGGTAAATACTCTATGGAGCATATATATTTTGAGGCTTTTAATGGCTAATTTTATAGCCAATAATTCTTTATCATAAGTAGCATATTTACTTTTGGGTTTTGTAAATTTTTCCGAAGTATATGCTACAATTTCATTTGTATTTGTTACTAAGACTCCAAACCAGAATAAATCTGAGGCATCTGTTTGTAATATAATTTGTTCATCTTCTATTGAAAAATGAAGAATTTGCTTTTTTTGTAACAAATTCTTTAATTTATTTAATTTCTATTTGTTCTTCTAAACTCAAAGAAATAGGGATTGTATCTGTATTCCAACGACGAGGTTGTTCGCCGTTAATCACTTTGTATTTGTCTTGTTGGGTTGTCAATTTGTTTTGTAAGGCTTTAATTTTGGAAGAAAGTTTAGGTATAAACTTTCGTCTATAGTTTAAGAGTCCTAAAAAACTTTGCAGCTGTTTTAAACTGGTAAAGTTTTCGGGAAACTCTTTAACTTTTGTATATATATAGTCTTGTAATTGTACTTGACAATTTTTTATTTGTTTTCCTAAAAAATCTATTTCAGTTTTGAATAATTCTATTTTCTTTGGACTCAAAATAATACAATGGTTTAGCATTATTTTGATAACATGTAAAAGGTGATCTTTATATTCTTCCTCTATTTGAGAAAAAACGAGTATATCGTCTTTGTAAGCGATAACATAAGGTAAATATCCAAAAATAGAATTAATCCATTTTTGGAATATTTGAGGTGCATTTTTTAATCCAAATGGCATAACTAGCAATTCAAAATGCCCTTGTGGACACGTAAAAGCTGTTAATTCTATTGATGTTTGGTTTGCAAGTTTGATTTGCCAAAATCCTTATTTGGCATCAAATTTTCTAGTCTTTAGCACCCTGGATTTGTTTGATTAAGTGCTCAGTAGTTGGTATAAAATAACCATCAAATTTTGTGCAAGGGTTTAACTTGCGATAATTGATGACCATTCGGGCCTTACCACGTTTTATTTTTGTGTGATTTCGTACTATAAATGTGGGAGAAGAATGTGAGCTGTGGCTTTTTTGTATTAATTTTAAATTTAACAGTTCCTGTATTTGACTGTTAAATTCTTGTTTGTCTATTGGAGATACCATTATACTATTGACTCGTATATTGGTATTCTTGTATTGTTCAAAGAGTTCGATAGAATAATAGCGAGGAGATTTATCAAACCATTTTAGAGGGTTATTGGAATATAAAGGTTCTAAGAGTTTGTGAAAGGTTTCATCAAAAGGGGTTGCATTTGGAAGGTCATATGTATAGATTGGATGAATTGGAGGATTGGTATCGATGAAGGTATTGGTATCGGTGAGAGTGGTTTTGGGTTTTTCACGACGCTGGGCTGCGGAAAAAGAAGGGGCAATGCGGGCAGGAAGATGGATACGAGGAATAACGTGTCCATCAAAGTCAAGGAAATGGGTATTAAAAGCAGTAAAATGACAAAGATTGTCAAGCCCAAGCAAACAATCAATATTAAAGTCTAATGGTAATAATGCAAAATTAAAGGTATAAGTATGATGGTTGTTGTAAATATCAGGTATAGAGATGTTGAGATTGGCTACTTTATGAGTAACAGGGACTTGTTTTCCCATGAAATCATAGAGCGTTGTTTTTGTTTCTAAAGGAAGCCAAAATTGTTTAGGAATGAAGATTTGCTGAAGTAAACTAGCTTCAGTGCCAGTGTCGACTAAAGCATGAACTGTTACATCCTCATAATTAGGAAGATGTATAGTAATAGGAAGATATATATGTAATTGAGCTTTATTCTTTAAATCCATTTAAGGAGGAGTAATAGATTTTTCATTTTCAAGAAGTCGCAAGGTACAACCTTTGACTGGATCTTGTATAGGAATATGAAAGCTTGGTCTTGCTTCTAGAGGTTCAGATGTTTCTCCTTCTTCATAATGTCTTGGAAGACATATCGATGAAGCGATACGATTGATAGGATTTTTTGTAACGGTAGAAATTGTATTGCCAGAAGCAATAAAATATTCTACTGGTATTTGAACCTTTGGTTTCATGGTTTTTACAAAAAGTTGGATATCATTATCTAGCTTAAGATGTCGAATGTCGACGACCTTTGGTTGGATTGTTTTTCCAATCCCAACATTGAATAATTTTACGAAATTGTTTGGGGTGATGGATCTAAATGTGGAAGTATCATTTAGAGCCATGCAGTGTTCCCATTGTATACCTAGGATTTTTGATCCAGGTAGTAATTGTATTCCTTTAAGGCTTATTGATAATGTACAAGTCTTTTCAATATTTTGGTCGTCTAGACTTATACAAAAATCTGGGTGAATATTTATACAAAATAATCTATTAGCAAGATTGGATTTGGCTCCTCCAATTATGCTACTAAGTGGTTTGTTAATGATTCGTTCGTCCATACAAACGATCATTATTGGTGTATCTATTCCACTACGAAATAGAGCAGTTATTTTAATTGGATCATACCTATGTGTAGGTATTTCATTTTTGGGTATTTTCTTTTCAGCTTTTCTATTTTACTTTTGTTAAGAAGACTAATGGATGTTAAATCATCATCTCCTTTTAATTCTATATTTCCTTGCATATGCTCAAAAATATAAGTGTGTTTCTTGAGAAAGCGAGATTTAAAAGAAGGGGCTTTATAAATCTCATTCTTTTCTTCATGAGGTATTGCCTCTTTTAGTTTTTCTAAGTCTTCATCCGTGATTTCAAAATTGTTCTCCTACACTGTCATGTAGGTATTTTGTATTTACTTCCTCAGAAGTAAGTGTATTCATATTGACCCGAAATTCTCGATATTTTTCGGAATTTTCTGAATCATCTATGGCTGTTTCAGATGTGATGATGGGAAAATCTTCATATTTATGGAAAACTAGTTTTTCGATAACATCGTATGGTCTGATTAAATAATCCCAATCTTCTAGACTTGTATTTTTAATCAAGACTGTTGTTGCTTGATATGTCATGGGTTCGATTATCCCATGAGTGATGAAGATATTTTCCCGAACATGATATGGGATATTATGTATTATCCCATAGTATCCAAATGGTATTAAAATGATTAGATCTAATGTTACCTCTATAGTTCCATAATGCTTAAGTCTAAGCATTTTTCCCATGTAGATTGTATATCCTGGTGAGGATATTTTTTCCTTTTTGGGAAGTTTTAGAGACGGTAATAAAGAAATAACCTTTATTTGTGTCAATGTTTTATTTATTGTAATCATATTGATTTTTAGTTTGTCAAATCCTTTTAATTGTTTATCTGAAGGTTGTTCAGATTCAGACTCTGTGGAGTCAGATTCAGACTCTCTGGAGTCGTAATAAGGCAAAAGAAGAACAAGCCTCTTAAAAAATCAAAATTCATCTTACAAACTTATCTAGTAATAAGAAAACATAAACATCTACTCAAAATAAAAAACATACTGATTCCCGATAACACTTACAAGTGTCAGATTACTGAAAACATCCAGGATTATGAACATATAATCCACAGTTGGAAATGTTACCATAGTAGGAATACTGAATTTCATCGTTGATCTATTAAAAGAGATCAAAGATAAAATTCAGAATCTAGAACACAAACATAATAATACGTCTAAGTTATATTATGTTGGAACAAAACTAACCAAACAATAATGGTTAAATTAAAATCCACAAACTTTATTATGGATTTACAAAAATTAGATAAATCCTTTTACTTGGAGTTCTTAGAACTTCAACAAAAAGAACTCACTGGAGAAATTACTAGTGAAAAAATTTATAACTTCTATGAACAAAATCATGAAGTTATAGATTTTTATAAAAACCAATCAAAAAATGATTATAACATTAGGATGGAAAGAGGAGAAAGTAGTAGAAGTGCTCTCTATCTCCCTGGTCCTCATGGTTATAGTCCACAAACACCTTCACCCGAAGTTAACATGCAAGAATCTCAAGGAGATAATATGGAACAAGTTCATACTACTCCTTCATATTCATCCATGTTAAATTATGGTAAACGCTCAGATTGGCGTACATACCATAAAAATAAAAATCGTCACTTAGAAGAAAAGAGCGACTCCTCTACTTTGGGTCTTGCTTTAAACATAGATGTTATACCATATAAAAGAGTCAAAGACTATTGCATAGAACAGACTAAAAAAAAAGGAACTATATTTATGCTCCCTCCTGCTATGAATGTTTCAGAATATATAAAATTCGCTACATCATACTGGGAAGGAAATGCCCTATCTTCGTTGACAAATTTCGAAAGAAACAATAAAGACGAATGTCAAAAAATCCTACAACAAACAGATAAACAAACTGCAATTGAAATACTGGTTTCACTACTAGTTGCTGATTTTATTGGATAAGAATGGAGTGAAAACCTAAACTATGAAGAAAAACTTCATAAAATGAAATTATGTGACATATGTATGTTAGATGAATTTGTTTCTACATACATAGGATATATTTATCATCTAAATGAAACTCCTCAACAAGAGTTTTGGATACAAGGGTTTTTTTTTAAAATACCCTTTCCTTGGAACAATATAATATCTACAAAATACCAAGAGTTACTTACATCTAGAGGAACTCTTAGACAACATAACACAGGAATGCTTAGAAGAGCATGTGCAGAATCTATGGAAAAGATCTGTGAAAATACTTCTGCTCAAAAGGAAATGAGTAGAAACTTAAAATCCTCTAGAATGGGCTACAACTATTGCTCAAAATTCTCAGAAGTTTTAATTATATTTATGGTTGTCCACCCATTTATGACTGGAGGACATATGCTTTTAAACCATATAAAAAGAAAAGAAGTCCAAGATATAAAATTTCTAAAAGAAAATGGAAACCCGAATTTAGAAAAGTACAAAGTTTTAGGAAAAAGAAGTTTATTAAAAAATATAATAAAAAGAAAGGTAAAAAACATTATAGTTGTTTTAAATGTAACAAAGAGGGACATTATGCAAATGAATGCCCAGCTAACATCAAAAGAGTTATTATTCCTAATATAGAGGAATACTCCATCAACATTAGAACAATTGATGAAATTTCTGATGACAATTCTGTCTATGAAATTACATCTTATTACGACTCCACAGAGTCTGAATCTGAACAACCTTCAGATAAACAATTAAAAGGATTTGACAAACTAAAAATCAATATGATTACAATAAACAAAACATTGACACAAATAAAGGTTATTCCTTTATTACCGTCTCTAAAACTTCCCAAAAAGGAAAAAATATCCTCACCAGGATATACAATCTACATGGAAAAAATGCTTAGACTTAAGCGTTATGGAACTACAGAGGTAACATTAGATCTAATCATTTTAATACCATTTGGATACTATGGGATAATACATAATATCCCATATCATGCAAAGGAAAATATCTTCATCACTCATGGGATAATCGAACCCATTACATATCAAGCACCAACAGTCTTGATTAAAAATACTAGTCTAGAGGATTGGGATTATTTAATCAGACCAAACGATGTTATCGGAAAACTAGTTATCCATAAATATGAAGATTTTCCCATCATCACATCTGAAACAGCCATAGATGATTCAGAAAATTCCGAAAAATATCGAGAATTTCGGGTCAATATGAATACACTTACTTCTGAGGAAGTAAATACAAAAGACCTACATGACAGCATAGGAGAACAATTTGAAATCACGGATGAAGACTTAGAAAAACTAAAAGAGGCAATACCTCATGGAGAAAAGAATGAGATTTATAAAGCCCCTTCTTTTAAATCTCGCTTTCTCAATAAACACACTTATATTTTTGAGCATATGCAAAGAAATATAGAATTAAAAGGAGATGATGATTTAACATCCATCAGTCTTCTTAACAAAAGCAAAATAGAAAAGCTGAAAAGAAAATACCCAAAAATGAAATACCTACACATAGGTATGATCCAATTAAAAATAACTGCTCTGTTTCGTAGTGGAATAGATACACCAATAATGATCGTTTGTATGGACGAACGAATCATTAACAAAACACTTAGTAGCATAATTGGAGGAGTCAAATCTAATCTTGCTAATAGATTATTTGGTATAAATATTCACCCAGATTTTTGTATAAGTCTAGACGACCAAAATGTTGAAAAGACTTTTACATTATCAATAAGCCTTAAAGGAATACAACTACTACCTGGATCAAAAATCCTAGGTATACAATGGGAACACTGCATGGCTCTAAATGATACTTCCACA
>JAIUJO010003352.1:55000-57500 GCA_023846275.1 Vanilla planifolia
GAAAAAGACGAAGAAGCAGAAGAAGAAGTAGAAGAAGTAGTAGAAGAAGAAGAAGTAGAAGAATGAGAAGAAAACGAATGAGGAGGAGGAGGAGAAGAAGAAGAAGAAGAAGATGGAGAAAAAGAAGGACAAGAAGCAATAGAAGAGGAAGAAGAAGAAGAAGAAGAAGGAAAAGTAGAAGAAGAAGAAAAATAAGAACAAGAAGGAGAAGAAGAAGAAGAAGATGATGATGAACAAGAAGAAGAAGAAGAAAAAGAAGAAAAAATGAAAAAGATGATGAAGTAGAGGTAGGAGTATAGGAAGAAGGGAAAGAAAATGAAGAAGACAAAGATGATGAAGTTGAAGAAGAAGAAGAAGAAGAAGAAGAAGAAGAAGAAGAAGTAGATGATGATGATGATGATGATGGAGAAGAAGGAGAAGATGAAGAAGAAGAAGATGAAGGAGAAGGAGGAGGCATAAGAGGAGGAGTAGGAGAAGAAGAAGAGGAGGAAGAAGAAGAAGAAGACAAAGAAGAAGAGGAAGAAGAAGTGGATGAAGAAGATGAAGATAAAGAAGAAGAAGAAGAAGAAGAAGAAGAAGATGATGATGATGTTGAAGAAGAAGAAAAAGAAGGAGAAGAATAATAAGAAGATGAAGAAGAAAAAGAAGAAGACGAAGAAGAAGAAGGCGAAGAAGAAAAAGAAGAAGAAGGAGAAGAAGTAGAGGAGAAAGAAGAAGAAGCAGAAGAAGAAGAAGAAGAAGAAGAAGAAGATGAAGAAGAAGAGGTAGTAGAAGAAGAAGAGGAAGAATAAGGGGAGGAAGAAGAAGAAGAAGAAGAAGAAGAAGAATAAGAAGAAGAAGAAGAAGATGAAGAAGATGTAAGAGTAGAACAAGAATTGGAGAAGGAGGTGGAGGAGGAGGAAGAAGAAGAAGAAGAAGATAAAGAAGAAAATGAGTTGGAAGGAGAAGAAGAAGAAGAAGATGAAAAAGAAAAGGAAGTTCAAGAAGAAGAAGAAGAAGAACGAGAAGATGAAGAAGAATAAGAAGAAGAAGAAGAAGAAGAAGAAGTAGAAGAAGAAAAAGAAGAGAAGAGGAGGAGGAAAAGGGAGAAGAAGAGGATAAAGAAGAAGAAGAAAAAGAAGAAGAAGAAGATGATGATAATGATGAAAAGGATGAAGAAGAAGAAGAAGAAGAGGAGGGAGAAGATGAAGAAGAAGAAAAAGAAGAAGAACAAGAAGAAGAAGAAGAGGAAGAAGAAGAACAAAAAGAACAAGAAGAACGAAAGAAAGAAGAAGAACAAAAGTTAGAAGAAAAAGGAAAAGAAGAAGATGATGATGATTAAGAAGAAGAGGAAGAAGAAGAAGAACAACAACAAGAGGATGAAGAACAAGAAGAAGAAGAATAAGAAGTGGAATAGGAAGAAGAAATGGAACTAGAAGATGAAGTAGAAGAAGACAAATATAAAGGAGAAGAAGGAGAAGGAGACGAAGAAGAAGAAGAAGAAGAAGAAGATGGAGAAGAATAAGTGGATGAGGAAGAAGAAGAAGAAGAAGAAGAAGAAGAAGGGAAGAAGAGGAAGAAGAAGAAGACGAGGAAGAAGAAGAAGAAGAACAAGATGTTGAAGAAGAAGAAGAAGAAGATGATGAAGAAGAAGATGAAGAAGGACAAAAAGAATAAGAAGTAGTAGTAATAATAGCAGTAAAAGAAGAAGAAGAAGAAGAAGAAAAAGAAGATGATGATGATGATAAAGAAGAAAAAGGAGAAGAAGATGAAGAAGAAGAAGAAGATGGAGAAGAAAAAGTAGAACAAGAAGAAGAAGAAGTAGAAGATGAAGAAGAAGAGAAGAACAAGGGAAGTTGAAGAAGAAGAAGAAGAAGAAGAGGAAGATGTACAAGTAAAAGAAGAATAGGCGAAGGGGGAGGAGGAAGAAGACGAAGAAGAAGAAGGAGAGGAAGAAGAATAAGAGGAAGACGAAGAAGAAAAAGAGGTGGAATAAGAAGAAGAGGGGAAGAAGAAGAAGAAGAAGAAGAAGAAGAAAAAGAAGAAGGAGAAAATGAAGAACAATAAGAAGAAGAAGAAGATGAAGAAGAAGGAGAAGAAGAAAAAGAAGAAGAAGAAGTAGAAGAAGAAGAATAATAATAATAAGAAGAAGAAGAACATGAAGAAGAAGACGAAGAAGGAAAATAAGAAGAAAAAGAAAAATTAGAAGAAGATGAAGAGGAGGAAGAAGAAGATGAAAATCATGAAGAAGATGATGAAGAAGAAGAATAAAAATAAGAGAACAAGAAGAGGAAGAGAAAGAAGAAGAAGAAGAAGTAGAAGAAGAAGAAGACGAAGAAAAAGAATAAGAATAAGAATAAGAAGAAGAAGAAGAAGACAAAGAAGAAGAAGAAGAAGAAGAAGAAGAAGAAGAAGAAAAAGAAGAAGTTGAAGAAGAAGAGAAAGAAGAAGAAGAAGAGAAAGTAGAAAATAAGAAGTAAAAGGAGAAGAAAAAGAAGTAGTAGTAGTAGAAGAATCAGAT
>JAIUJO010001447.1:0-5000 GCA_023846275.1 Vanilla planifolia
GAATAAGAAGACGAAGAAGAAGAAGGAGACAGAGAAGGAGGAGGAGGAGGAGGAGAAGAAGAAGAAGAAGAAGAAGAAGAAGTGGAAGAAGTAAAAGAAGAAGAATAAGAAGAAGAAGAAGAAGAAGGAGAAGATGAAGAAGAGGAAGAAGATGATGATGAAGAAGAAGAAGAAGAAAAAGAATCAAAAGACGAAGAAGAAGAGAAAGTAGACGATGGAGTGGAAGAAAAAAGAAGGAGATGATGAAGTAGAAGAAGAATAAGAATACGAAGAAGAAGAAGAAGAACCTGAAGAAGAAGGAAAAAATGATGAAGGAGAAGGAGAAGAGGAAGAAGAACAACAAGAAGATGTAGAACTTGAAGAGGAGGTAGAAGAAGCATACAAAGAAGAAGATGAAGAAGAAAGTGAAAAAAAGAATAAGAAGAATAAGATGAAGGAGAAGATGAAGATGTTGATTATGTTGATGAAGAAATGAAAAAGAAGTGGAAGAAGAATGGAAGAAGAAGATGATGATGATGATGAAGAAGAAGTAAAAGAAGAAGAAGAAGTAAAAGAAGTAGAAGATGTTAAAGAAGAAGAAGAAGAAGAAGATTATGATGAAGAAGAAGAAGAGGAAGAAGAAGTAGAAAATGGTGAAGAAGAAGCAGAAGAGCAAGAACAAGAAGAAGAAAAAGAATAAGAAGAAGAACAACAACAAGAAGATGCAGAAGAAGAAGAAGAAGAAGAAAAGAAAGTTAAAAAAGGTGAAAAAGTAATAGACGTGGAAGAAGATGAAGAAGAAGAATAAGACCAAGAACAAGAAAGGGATGATGAAGAAGAAGAAGAAGAATTAGAGAAGAATAGTTTTGAAGGAAAAGAAGAGGAAGAAGAAGAAGAAGAAGAAGTAGAAGAAGAAGATAAAGAGGAAGAAGATGGAGAAGAAGATGAAGAAGAAGTAGAAGAAGAAGAAGAAGGAGAACAAGAAGAAGAAGAAGAATAAGAGGGACAAGAAGAAGAGGACGAGGAAGAAAAACAAGTGGAAGAAGAAGAAGAAGAGGAAGAAGAAGAGGATGAGGAAGAAGAAGAAGAAGACGAAGATGAAGTAGAAGAAGAAGGAGAAGAAGAAGAAGAAGAAGAAGAGCAAGAAGAAGAAGAAGAAGGTGAAGAAGAAGAAGGTGAAGAAGAAGAAGGAGAAGAAGAAGAACAAGAAGAAGAAGAAGGAGAAGAAGAAGTAGGTGATGGAGAAGAAGAAGAAGGAGAAGAAGAAGAAGAAGGAGAAGAAGATGGAGAAGAAGAAGAAGAAGGGGAAAAAGGGGAAGAAGAAGGCAAATTAGAAGAAGAAGGAGAAGGAGAAGAAGAAGAAGAAGAAGAAGAAGAAGAAGAAGAGGAAGGAGAAGAAGTAGAAGAAGGAGAACAAGAAGGAGATGAAGAATTAGAAGGAGAAGAAGAAGAAGAAGAAGGAGAAAAAGAAGGAGGAGGAGAAGAAGAAGAAGAAGAAGAAGAAGAACAAGTAAAAGAAGAAAAAGAAGAAGACGAGGAAGAAGAAGATGACGATGCAGAAGAAGTATAAGAAGAAGAAGAAGAAGAAGAAGAAAAAGAAGAGGAGGAGGAAAATTAAGAAGTAGAATAAGATGCAGAAAAAGAAGAAGATTAAGAAGATGAATAAGAAGAAGAAGAAGAAGAAGTGGATGAAGAAGGAGAAGACGGAGAAGAAGAAGAGGAAGAATAAGAAGAAGGCAAAGAAGAAGAGAAAGAAGAAGAAGAAGAAGATGAAGAAGAAGAAGAGGAAGAAGAAAAAGAAAAAGAAAATGAAGGAGAAGAAGAAGAAGAAGAAGAAGAAGAAGAAGAAGGAAAACAAGTAAAAGAAGAAGAATAAGAGGAAGAATATGATACAGAAGAAGAAGAATAAGAAGAAGCTGAAGAAGATGAAGAAGAAGAAGACGAAGAAGAAGAAGAAGGAAGAGGAGGAGAAGAAGAAGAAGAAGAGGAAGAGGAAGAGGAAGAAGAAGAAGGAGAAAGAGAAGAACAAAGAGAAAAGAAGCACAAGATGGAGAAGAAGAAGAAGAAGAAGAAGACAAAGAAGAAGTAGAAGAAGAAGAGGAAGGGAAAGATTAACAATTATTATAATAATGATCCTAAGAAAACGAAGAAGAAGAAAAACTAGAAGGAAAAGAACAACAAGAAGGAGAAGATGAAGAAGAAGTATGCGAAGAAGAAGAAGAAGAAGAAGAAGAATAAGAACAAAAAGAAGAAGATGAAGAAGTAGAAGAAGTGAAAGAATAAGAAGAAGAGAAAGGAGAAGAAGAAAAAGAGGAAGAAGAAGAAGATGATGAAGCAGAAGAGGTTGATGAAGAAGAAGAAAAAGAAGAAGAAAAGGTAGAAGAAGAAGAAGAAGAAGAAGAAGATGATGAAGAAAAATAAGAACAAGTAAAAAGAAGAAGAAGAAGAAGATGAATGAGATGTAGAAGAAGAAGAAGAAGAAGAAGAAGAAGAAGAAATTGAAGAAGTAGAAGAAGAAGAATAAAAGAAGAAGAAGTTGAAGAAGATTAAGAAGAAGAAGCAGAAGGAGAAGAAGAAGACGAAGAGGTGGAAAGTGATGGAGAAGAAAAAGGAGAAAAAGAAGGAGAAGAAGAAGAGGAAGGAGAAAAACAAGTAGAAGAAAAGGAAGAAGAAGAAGGAGAAAAACAAGTAGAAGAAAAGGAAGAAGAAGAAGATGATGAAGAAGAAGAAGAAGACGAAGAAGAAGACAAAGAAGAAGAAAAAGAAGAAGAAGAAGACAAGGAAGGGAAAGAATAACATTTATAATAATATTAATTAAAGTGAGAAAAGAAAGAAGAAGAAAAAGAAGAAGAAGAAGATGAAGTTGTAGAGGAAGAAGAATAAGAAGAAAAAGAAAAAGTAGAAGAAGAAGATGAAGAACAATAGGAAGAAGCAGAAAAAGAACAAGAAGAAGAAGAAAAAGATTTAGAAGAAGAAGAAGAGAAAGTAGAAGAAGTGGAAGAAAAAAGAAGTAGATGAAGAATAATAATAATAATAATAATAATAATAATAATAATAATAATAATAATAATAATAATAATAATAAGATGAAGAAGAAGAATAAGAAGAAGAAGAAGAAGAACTAAAAAAAAAGGAATAAAATGATGAATGAGAAGGAGAAGAAGAAGTAGAACAAGAAGAAGAGGTAGAAGAACTAAACAAAGAAGAAGAAGAAGAAGAAGAAGAAAGGGTAAAAAGAATAAGAAGAATAAGATGAAGAAGAAGTTGAAGATGATGATTATGATGATGAAGAAATGAAGAAGAAGAGGAAAAGGAAGAAGAAGAAGAAGAAGAAGTAGAAGAAGAAGAAGATGTTGATTATGATGATGAAGTAAACGAAGAAAAAGAAGAAGATGAAGCAAAAGAAGCAGAAGATGATGAAGAAGAAGTGGAAGAAGAAGATGATAAACAAGAAGAAAAACATGAAGAAGGCAGAAGAAGAAGAAGAAGAAGAAGAACATGAAGAAGATGAAGAAGAAGAAGTACAAGTAGACGAAGAAGAAGAAGAAGAAAAAGATGGAGAATAAGAAGAAGAGGTAGAAGAAGAAGAAGAAGGCAAATAGGAAAATGAAGAAGAAGAATAAGATGCAAAAGAAGAAGAAGAGGAAGATGTAGAAGAAGAAGAAGAAGAAGAGGAAGAGGAAGAAGAAAAAGAAGAAGAAGATGTAGTAGTAGAAGAAAAAGAAGGCAAAGAAGAAGAGGAAGAAGAAGAAGAAGAAGATGAAGAAGTAGAGGAAGAAGAAGAAAAAAGGAAGAAGAAGAAGAAGAAGAAGAAGAAGAACACAAAGAAGAAGAAGAAGAAGAAGAAGAAGAAGAACTCAAAGAAGAAGAAGAAGAAGAAGAAGAACAAGTAAAAGAAGAAGTAAAAGAAGAAGAATAAGATGCAAAAGTAGAAGAAGAAGAAAAAGAATAAGAAAATGAAGAAGTAGTAGAGGATGAAGAAGTAGAAGTAGAAAAAGAAGAAGAACAAGCAGAAGAAGAAAAAGAAGAAGTCAAAGAAGAAGAACAAGAAGAAGGAGAAGAAGAAGATGGGGAAGAGGAAGAGGAAAAAGAAGGAGATGGAGAAGAAGTTGGAGAACAAGAAGAATAAAGAGAAAAAGAAACAAAAGATTGTGAAGAAGAAGAATAAGAAAAGAAGAAGAAGAAGAAGAAGAAGAAGAAGAAGAAGAACAAGAACAATAACAAGAAGAAGAAGACAAAGAAGAAGAAGAAGAAGAAGAAGAAGAAGGGGAAGAATAACAATTACAATAATAATAATCCAAAGAAATGGAAGAAGAAGAAGAAGAAGAAGAAGAAGAAGAAGAAGAAGAAGAAGAAGAAGAGAAAGAAGAAGAAGAAGAGAAAGAAGAAGAAGAAGAAGAAGAAGAAGAAGATGAAGAAGAAGAAGAAGAAAAAGAAGAAGAAGAAGAAGAAGAAGAAGAAGAAGAAGTAGAAGAAGAAGTAGAAGAAGAAGAAGCAGAAGAAGAAGAAGAAGATGATGATGATGATGAAGGAGAAGAAAAAGGAGAACCAGAAAAGGAAGGAGAAGAAGAAGAAGATGAAGAAAAAGAAGACAAAGAAGAAGAAGAAGAAGAAGAATAGGAAGGGGAAGAATAACAATTATAATAAAAATAATAAAAATTTGAAAAGCAAGTTGAAGAAAAGAAGTACAAGAAGAACAAGAAGAAGACGAAAAAGGAGAGGAAGAGGAATAAGAAGAAAAAGAAGAAGTGTCAAAAGAAGATGAAGAAGAATAGGAAGAAGAAGAAGAAGAAGTAGAAGAAGAAGAGGTAGAAGAGGAAGAGGAAGAAGAAGAAAAAGAAGAAGAAGATGAAAAAGAAGAAGAAGAAGAATAAGAAGAAGACAATGAAGAAGAAGAAGAAGAAGAAGAATAAGAAGAAGATGTGGTAGAAGAAGAAGAAGAAGCAGAGCAAGAAGAAGAAGAAGCTGAATTAGAAGAAGATGAAGAAGATAATGTAGAAAGGAAGAAGAAAAAGAAGAAG
>JAIUJO010001447.1:17500-20000 GCA_023846275.1 Vanilla planifolia
GAAGGTGAAGAAGAAGAAGAAGAAGAAAGAGAAGAAGAAGAAGAAAAAGAAGACGAAGAAGAAGAAGAGGAAGTAGAAGAAGTGGAAGAAATAGGAGAATAAAAAGGAGAAGAAAACGAGGCAGAATAGGAAGAATTAGAAGAAGTAGAAGAAGAAGAAAAGAAAGAAGAAAAAGAAGTAGAAGAAGAAGAAGAGGAAGAACAAGAAAATGAAGAAGAGGAAGAAGAAGAATGAGATGCAGAAGAAGAAGAAGAAGAAGAGGAAAATGAAGAAGAAGAAGAAGTAGAAGAAAAAAAGAAGAAGAAGGTGAAGAAGAAGTAGAAGAAGAAATAGAAGAAGAAGAAGAAGGAGAAGACGAAGACGAAGAAGAGGAAAGAGAAGGAGAAGAAGAAGGAGAAAAAGAAGTAGTAGAAAAAGAAGTAGAAGAAGGAGAAGAACTAGTAGAAGAAGAAGATGAAGGAGAAGAAGAAGAAGATGAAGAAGAAGAAGGAGAAGAAGAAGAAGACAAAGAAGAAGATGAAGATGAAGAAGAAAGGGAAGAATAACAGTTATAATAATAATAATAATAAAAATGAGAAAAGAAAGAAGAAGAAAAAGAAAAAGAAGATGAAGAAGAAGACGAAGAAGAAGAGGAAGAAGAATAAGAAGAAAAGAAGAAGTGGAAGAAGATGATGAAGAAGAATAGAAAGAATAATAAGAAGAAGAAGAGGAATATGAGGGAGCAGAAGGAGACGAAAAAGAAGAAGAAGAATAATAATAATAATAATAATAAGAAAAAGAAGATGATGATGATGGTTATGACGAAGAAGATGAACTAGAAGAAGATGAAGATGATAATGTAGAAAAGGAAGAAGAAAAAGAAGAAAAATAAGAAGAAGAATAAGAAGACGAAGAAGAAGAAGAAGAAGAAGAAGTAGAAGAAGAGGAAGAAGAAGAAAAATATGAAGAAGAAAAAAGAGAAGAAGAAGATGATGATGATGATGAAGAAGAAGAAGAAGAAGAAGAAGAAAAAGAAAAGAAGATAAAGAAGGAGAGGAAGAATAAGAAGAAGAAGAAAAGGAAGAAGAAGAAGGAATCAGAGAAGAAGAATAAGAAGGAGAACAAGAAGAAGAAGAAGTTAAAGAAGAAGAAAAAGATGAAGTAGTAGAAGAAGAAGAAGAAGATGATGATGAAGTAGAAAAAAAGAAGCAGAAGAAAAAGAATAAGAAGAAGAACAAGAAGAGAAAGTAGAGGAAGTAGAAGTAAAAGAAGAAAAAGAATAATAATAATAATAATAATAATAATAATAATAATAATAGTAATAATAATAATAATAATAATAATAATAATAATAATAATAATAATAAGAACCAAAAGAAGAAGGGAAGAAAATGATGTAGGAGAAGGAGAAGAAGAAGAACAAGAACAAGAATAAGAAGTAGAACTAGAAGAAGAGGTAGAAGAAGTATACAAAGAAGAAGAAGAAGAAAGTGGAAAAAGAATAAGAGGAATAAGATGAAGAAGAAGATGTAGATGATGATTATGATGATGAAGAAATGAAAATGAAGAGGAATAAGAAGAAGAAGAAGAAGAAGAGGAAGATGATGATGATGATTATGATAATGAAGAAGAAGAAAAAAAAGAAGAAGCAAAAGAAGCAGAAGAAGATGAAGAAGAAGTGGAAGAAGAGGATGATGAACAAGAAGAAAAAGAAGAAGAAGACAAAGAAGAAGAAGAAGAAGATGAAGAAGAAGAAGAAGAAGAAGAAGAAGTAGAGGTAGATGATGAAGAAGAAGAAGAAAAAGAAGGAGAAGAAGATAAAGAAGAAGAAGAAGAAGAAGAAGAACAAGAAGAAGAGGGAAGTGAAGAAGAAGAAGAAGATGTAGAAGAGGAAGATGAAGTAGACGAAGAAGAAGAAGAAGATGCAGAAGCAGAAGAAGAAGATAGTAAAGAAGAAGAAAAGGTAGAAGAAGAAGAAGAAGAAAAAGAAGAAGAAGAAGGAGAGGAAGAAATAGAAGAAGAGGAAAAGGAAGTTCTAAAGTAATAGAAGAGGAAGAAGTAGAAGAAGAGGAAGAAGAAGAAGAAGAAGAAGACAAAGTTGACAAAGAAGAAGAAGAAGAACAAGAAGTAGAAGAAGAAGAAAAAGATGAAGAGAAGAAGAAGATGATGATGATGAAGAAGAAGAAGTAGTAGAAGAAGAAGAAGAAGAAGAAGCAGAAGATGATGAAAAAGAATACGAGGAAGAATTTAAGGAAAATGAAAAAGAAGAAAACGAAGAAGACGAAGAAGAAGAAGAAACACAAGAAGAAGAAGAAGAAGAGGAAGTAGAAGAAGAAGAGGAGGAAGAAGAAGAAGAAGAAGAAGAAGACAAACAAGACGAAGAAGAAGATGAAGAAGAAGAAGAAGACGAAGAAGAAGAAGAAGAAGAAGATGATGATGATGAAGAAAAAGAAGAAAAAATAGTAATAGTAGTAGTAGAAGAAGAAGAAGAAGAAGGAGAAGAAGAAAAAGAGAAAGAAGA
>JAIUJO010001447.1:27500-30000 GCA_023846275.1 Vanilla planifolia
GAGTCTACGTCCACCCCCAACTGATTTTGGGAAAAAGCCACTAAAAAGTTATAAGTGAGGTTTTTCGTATGGCTTTCCTCAAACCTACTTGGGATTTTACCTACGGCCAATCCAATACCTACTTGAGTTCTTTTTAGGCTCAACTCAATCCCCGGGCTCTTGCACAACTGTTAGGATGCCCTTACTCCAAGGAAACAAATAGAAAAATTGGTAACAAAGTGTTAAACTTAATATAATTTAAAAAAAGTATGAGAAAAACTCGATACAATAAATATTCCAAAGAAAAATTGAAAAGAGGAGGAATTGAAATTTAAAATAATTGAAGCAAAAACTCCAATTTTGGGTTCCTTTTGTGAGTTTGGAAGCACTATATGTACTTAAAATAGCTAAAATTTGTGATTTGAAAGCTTTGAGAATTTAGCAATGGTAACTTTTGGAGTTCTTCATCCTTCCCTATTTATAGAACTCAAATTTGAGCTCTAAATCCACTCCCAATGGCCCTAAAATGAAATAACTGTTTGGGTAATGGACACATAGTAGTCACTATTCGATTTGGTTCTTGAAATAGACGTTTCTGATTGGATCCCAATTTTATCTTTCGAGATCAATCCTTTTCGTTTGATCTAGACGGCCTTGATCTTGCTTAACCTAAGCTGTTGGATCGCACCTGCTATTCCGCCTTCATTAGCCTCAGCTACCCGATATCGCGCTTGCCCTTCTGTCTTCTTTAACAATCGGATGGGAATTTTTTCCCATATCACCCATATTATGTTGCTATTATTCTCTATAAGAATTCTAGTTTTCCCATCCCTCAAGCCGTTTGTGGTTGGCTCCCAGCTTCCTAGATAAAATTTGATCACTTGGTCCTGGCTGACTTGATTCCACACTGTTCCGTATAGCTTTCCCTACAAGTTGATTTTGCACTATTCCATTCAGCTTTCCCTGTGGCCTTCTTCCTTTATCTTCGGGCTTCGCTCGCTTGTTCAAGTCTATCGGACAATTTTTATTTTATTTTATTTATTTTTTTTTTTTAAAACCCTAAAGCCTGGGCGGGCCAATGGTCGGTTTGGGTCGACCAGCCCAATGCCATAGTGAAAAATCCCGAGACAAGTGCTTTTATAGTTTATTCTGAGAATGTTTGTCCAAAAATTTTGAATATAAATGTATCAAAGTAAGTTTATATTATGATGGTATTAAAAGTGTCCTAAGTGACTATCAAAAGAAATTAATGAAAAATAATTCTTAAATAATTTTTAAAAATCAAATACCAATATCTATACTTTTCATCAATAATGCTTGGCCAAAAAAATAAAAATTCAACAATTATTAAACTTATAATATTTTCAAATATTAATACTACTAATGCACCACATCATCTCAAAATTTAGACATTTCAAATTCAAGAAAATAAAGAAAAATTAATGTATAAAACTTTTAGTACATGTCTTCAATTTCTTGAAGCTTGCCATGACTCCAAGAGCCTTGAAGACAACTTTTTTAGGCATTTAAGGTTCATGGCTTGACTTAATTAAATATTAACACACTTAAAGTAAGCCCATATAAGATAATTATAAATATTTATGCTTGACTCATCAAACATAAGAGTGCAACAATCTCCCCTTTTTGATGATGACAAGATAGAAATGTTTTTTGTAAATACAAAAATGTGATAAAAAATAGAAATAATTTTGAGGAAATTAAGAATTAACATGCTCCTCCTATCTTGATGCTCCCCCTAACTCCTAACTATTCTCCCCCTTTGATACCATCAAAAAGGAATGAACCCTAAGCAATATCTAAAATTCCTAATTATTCCCTCAATGTTTGAAATTGCTTCGATGGTAATGGATTGGTAAAAATGTCAGCCAATTCAAGCTTAGTGGAAAAATACTCTAATTCTACTAATCTGTTGGACACAAGGTCTCTACTAAAGTGATATCTAGCATCTACGTGCTTAGTTTTAAAATGTTGAACTTGATTCTTGGCTAATGCTAATGTAATAGTATTATTAATTCTAATAGGTCTCTGTGCGACTTCTAAACCATAGTTTTGAAGTTGTTGTCTTAACCATAGTACTTGAGCTACACAACTTCCAGCTGCAACATATTCAACTTTGATTTTTGACAAGGTTATACAATTTTGTTTCTTGCTTAACCAAGAAATAAGACAATATCCAAAGAATTGACATGTCCCTGATGTGCTTATCCTATCCACTATAGAACCCCCAAAATCTTAATTTTTATAGCCAATGAGTTCACAAGAAAGGTCATTTCTAGGATCCCATAATCCTAGAGTCATGGTTCCCTTCAAATATTTGAAGATTGCTTTAACAGGTTTCAAGTGACTTTCCTTTAGATTTGCTTGGAACCTAGTACATAATCCAACAATAAATAGAGGCCTATTAGCTGTAAAGTATAATAAAGATCCTATAAGTCCTTTATGAAGTTTTTGATCTATGGTTTTCCCTTATTCAATTAGGTTTAAGTGAATAGATTAGTTC
>JAIUJO010001447.1:50000-52500 GCA_023846275.1 Vanilla planifolia
AAAAAAGAAAGAGGAGAAGAAGAAAAAGAAGAAAAAGAAGGAGATAGGGAAGAAGAAGAGGAAGAAGAGAACAAGAAGAAGAAATAGAAGGAGAACAAGAAGAAGAAGAAATAGTAGAAGAAGGAGATGAAGAAGAAGAAGTGGAGGAAGAAGTAGAAGAAGAAGAGGAAGAAGAAAAAGAAGAAGAAGATGAAGTTGAAGAAGAAGAAGAAGAAGAAGAAGGAGAAGAAGAAGAAGTAGAAGAAGAGGATAACAGAGTAGAAGAAGAAGAAGAAAAAGAAGAAGAATAAGAAGAAGAAGAAGAAGAAGAAGAAGAAGAAGAAGAAGAAGAAGAAGAAGAAACAGAAGTAGAAGAAGAAGAGGAAGAAGAAGAAGATGATGATTATGATGAAAGAGAATAGGAAGACGAAGAAGGATTAGGAGGAGGAGAAGAAGAAGAAGAACAAGTAGAGGAGGAAGAAGAAGAAGAAGTAGAAGAAGAAGTAGTAGTCGTAAAAGAAGAAGAAGAAGAAAACGAAGGAGGAGAAGGATAGGAAGAAGAAGGAGAAGAAGAAGAAGAAGAAGAAGTAAAAGAAGATGAGGAATAAGAAGAAGAAGAAGAAGAAGAAAATGAAGTTGTAGAGGAAGAAGAAGAAGAAGAAGAACAAATACAACAAGAAGAAAAAGAAGAAAATGAAGCAGTAGACGAAGAAGAAGAAGAAGAAGAATAAGATGATGATGATGATGATTATAATGAAAGGGAATAGGAAGAGGAAGGAGGAGGAGGAGGAGGAGGAGGAGAAGAAGAAGAAGGTGAAGAAGAAGAATTCTAGGAGGAAGAAGAAGAAGAAAAAGAAGAAGTAGAAGAAGAAGAAGAAGAAGTAGAAAAAGAAGAATAAGTAGAAGAAGACATGGAATAAGAAGAAAAAGAAGAAGATGATGAAGAAGAAGATGAAGAAGAAGAAGATGAAGTAGTAGATGAAGAAGAAGAAGAAGAAGAAGAAGAAGAAGAGTAAGAAGAAGAAGATGAAGATGGAGAAGAAGTAGAAGAAGTAGAAGTAGAAGAAGAAGAAGAAGAAGAGGAAGAAGAAGAAGTGGAAGAAGAAGAAGAAGAAGAAGAAGATAAAGAAGAAGAAGAAGAAGAAGAAGTTGAAGAAGAAGAGGAAGAAGATGAAGAAGGGGAAGGAGAAGGCGAACAAGAAGGAGGAGAGGAAGAAGAAAAAGTAGAAGGAGAAGAAGAAGAAGAGGAAGAAAAAAAGAAGAAGAAATAATAGTAGTAGTAGAAGAAGAAGAAGAAGAAGAAGAAGAAGGAGGGGGAGGAGGAGAAGAAGAAGATGAAGAAGTTGAAGAAGAACAAGGAGTAGGAGAAGAAGAAGAAGAAGAAGAAGAGGAAGGAGAAGGAGAAGAAGAAAGTGTAGTTGAAGAAGAAGAAGAAGGAGATGATGATGACGATGAAGAAGAGGTGGAAAAGGGAGAAGAAGAATAAGAAGAATTAGAAGAAGAAGGAGAAGAAGATGATGAAGTAATAGAAGAAGAAGAAGAGGAGGAAGAAGAAGAAGAAAAAGAAGAGGTAGAAGATGAAGAACAAGAAGAAAAAGAAGAAGAAGTAGAAGTAGAAGAAGAATACGAAGAAGAAGAAGAAGAAGATGGAGTAGATGTGGAAGAAGAAATAGATGGAGAAGAAGAAGAAGAAGAAGAAGTAGAAGAAGAAGAAAATGATTAGGAAAAGCAAGAAGAAGAAGAGAATCAACAAGAAAAGAAAGAAGAAGAAGAAGAAGAAAAAAAGAAGAAAAGGAGAAGATGATGATGATGATCATGGTCATGATTATGACGATGATGAAGAGGAAGAAGAAGTAGAAGAAGAAGAAGAAGAAGAACAAGTAGTAGTATTAGTAGTAGAAGTAGAAAAAGAAGAAGAAGGAGCAGAAGAAGAAAGAGAAGAAGAAGAAGTAGAAGAAGAAGAAGAAGGAGGAGGAGAAGAAGAAAGAGTAGTTGTACTAATAATAGTAGTAGTAGTAGCACACGAAGAAGAAGAATAGGAAGAAGAGGACAAAGAAGAAGAAAAGTAAGAAGAAGGAGAAGAAAAAGAAGAGGAAGAAGAAGAAGAAGAAGACGGACAACAGGAAAGTGCAGAAGAAGAATAAAAATAAGATAAAGTAGTAATAGAAGTAGAAGAAGAAGTAGAAGAAGAATAAGAACAAGAACAAGAAGAAGAAGAAGAAGATGATGATGATGATGATGAAGTACGTGTCGTAGAAGAAGAACAAGAAGAAAAAGAAGAAGAATAAGGGGAAGAAGAAGAAGATGATGATGAAGATGTAGAAGAAGATGATAGTGACGAAGAAGAAGAAGATGAAGAAGCAAAAGAAGAAGAAGAAGAAGAAGAAGAAGAAGAAGAGGAAGAAGAAGAACAAGTATACGAAGAAAGAGAAGAAGAAGAAGAAGAAGAATAAGATGAAGAAGAAAAAAGAAAGAGGAGAAGTAGTAGTAGAGAAGAAGAAGAAGGAGATGTGGAAGATGA
>JAIUJO010001447.1:57500-60837 GCA_023846275.1 Vanilla planifolia
AGAGGAAGAGGAAATGTGAAATGAAGAAGAAGAAGAAGAACAAAATGAAGAAGATGAAGAAGAAGAATAAGAAGAAAAAGAAGAATAACATGAAGAGGAAGAAGAAGAGGAGGAGGAAGAAGAAGAAGAGAAAAAGAATAAGAAGAAGTTGATGAAGAAATAGAAGAAGAAGAAAAAGAAGAAGAAGAAGTAGAAGAATATGATGATGAAGAAGAGAAGAAGAAGAAGAAGAACAAGAAGAAGAAGAAGAGGAAGAAGAAGAAGAAGAATTAGAAGAACAAGAAAGAAGAAGAAGACAAAGAAGGAGGAGGAGAAGAAGAAGGACAAGAAGAAAAATGAGTGGAAAAAGAAGATGAAGAAGAATAACAAGAAGAAGAAGGAGAAGAAGTAGATGAAGATGAAAAAGAAGAAGTATAAGAAAATGTTGAGGAAAAGACGAAGAAATAGAATAAGAAGAAGAAGAAGAAGAAGAAGTAGGAATAGAAGTGGAAGAAGGTGGAGGAGAAGAAGGGGAAGAAGAAGATGAAGGAGAAGAATAAGTAGAAGAAGAAGAAGAAAAACATGGAGAAGAAGAGGAAGAAGGAGAAGGCGTAGAAGGAGTAGTAGTAATGGTGGTAGTAGTAGCAGTAGTAGTAGTAGTAGTAGAAGAAGAAGAAGAAGAAGAAGTAGAAGAAGATGAAGAAGTAGTAGTAGTAGTAAAAGAAGAAGAAGAAAAAGAAGAGGAGGAGGAAAAGGGAGAAGAAGAAGTAGATGATGATGAAGAAGAAAAAGAAGAGGAAGAAGAAGGAAAAGTAGAAAAAGAAGAAGGAGAAGAAGAAGAAGAAGATGATGAGGATGATTATGATGATGAAGAAGAAGAAGAAGAAGAACAAGAAAAAGAAGAAAAAGAAGATGATGATGATGGTGATTATGTTGATGATGATGATAATGATGAAGAATAAGAAGACGATGATGAAGAAAAAGAAGAAGAAGTAAAAGAAGAAGAAGAAGAAGAAGAAGAAAAAGAAGAAGAGGAAGAAGAAGAAGTGGAAAAAGGAATAGAAGAAGAAGAAGAAAAAGGAGAAAAAGGAGTAGTAGAAGAAGAAGAAGGAGATGATGAGGAAGAAGAAGTAGAAGCAGAAGAAGAAGAAGATGAAGAAGTAAAAAAAGATGAAGAAGACGAAGAAAAGGGATAGGAAGTGGAAGAAGTAGGAGGAATAGAAGAAGAAAAAGGTGAAGAAGTAGAAGAAGAGGAAGATGAAGAAGAGGAAGAAGAAGAGGAGGAAGATGATGAAGAAGAATAACAATAATAAAATGAAGAAAAAGAAGAACAAAAGGAAGAGGAAGAAGAAAAAGAAGAAATAGAAGAACAAGAAGAAGATGAAGAAGAAGAAGAAGTCAAAGAGGAAGAAAAAGAAGAAGAAGAAGAAGAAGAAGAAAAAGAAGAAGACGTAGTAATAGTAGAAGAAGAAGAAGAAGAAGAAGAAGATGATGAAAACGAAGAAGAAGAAGAAGAAGAAGAAAAAGAAGAAGATGTAGTAATAGTAGAAGAAGAAGAAGAAGAAGAAGAAGAAGAAGAAGAAGAAGAATAAGAAGAAGGGGAAGAAGAAGGAAAGGAAGAAGAAGAAGAAGAAGATGATGATGATGATGAAGAAAAAGAAGAAGAAGAAGAAGAAGAAGAAGAAGAAGAATAAGAAGATGATGATTACGATGATGATGATGATAATGATGATGAGGATGATGATGATATGATGAACAAGAAGATGATGAAGAAGAAGAAGAAGAAGAAGAAGAAGAAGAGGAAGAGGAAGTAGAAGAAGAAGGAAGAGAAGTAGAAGTAGTAAGAGGAAGAAGAGGAAGATGATGAAGAAGTAGAAGAAGAAGAAGAAGATGATGATGAAGAAGAAGTAAAAGGAAGATGAAGAAGAAGAAGAAAAAGGAGAGCAAATGGAAGAATTAGGAGGAGGACGAGAAGAAGAAAAAGGTGAAACAGATGTAGAAGAAGAGGAAGATGAAGAAAAGGAAGAAGAAGAGGAGGAAGATGAGTAATAATAATAATAATAATAATAATAATAAGTGGATGAAGAATAAGTAGAAGAAGAGGAACAGGAAGAAGGAGAAATAAAAAAAGTTGAAGAAGGAGAAGAAGAAGAAGAAGTAAAAGAAGAAGAAGAAGAAGAAGAAGAGAAGAAGAAGAAGAAGAAGAAGAAGAAGTCAAAGAAGAAGAAGAAGAAGACGAAGAAATAGAAGAAGAAAAAAAGATGTAGTAGTAACAGAAGAAGAAGAAGAAGAAGAAGAAAAGAGGAAGAAGAAGAACAAGAACAAGAACAAGAAGAAGAAGATGGGAAAAAGAAGAAGAAGAAGAAGAAAAGAAGAAGAGGAAAAGGGAGAAGAAGAAGAAGATGATGAAGAAGCTGAAGAAGAAGAAGAAGGAGAAGGGGGAGAATAAGAAGAAGAACAAGAGGATGAAGAAGAAGAAGAAGAAGAAGAAGAAAAAGAAGAATAAGAAGACGAATGGGAAAGGCGAGAAGAAGAAGAAGAAGAATAAGAAGAAGAAGAAGAAGAAGAAAAAGAAGAAGAAGAAGAACAAGAAGATGACGATGATGATGAAGAAGAAGAAGAGGAAGAAGAAGAAGAAGAAGAAGAAGACGAAGAAGAAGAAGAAGAAGAAGAAGAAGATGATGATGAAGAAGAAGAAGAAGAGGAGGAGGAGGAGGAGGAGGAAGAAGAAGAAGAAGAAGATGAAGAATAAGAAGAGAAGAAGAAGAAGTAAAAGAAGAATTGGAATAAGAAGAAGAAGAAGAAGAAGAGGGAGAAGATGAAGGAGAAGAGGAAAAATAAAAAGAAGATGAAGAAGACAAAGAAGAAGAAGAAGAAGAAGAAGAAGAAGAAGAAGAAAAGAACAAGAAGAAGAAGAAGCTGGAGAGGAAGAAGAGGAGAAGAACAACAAGAAGGACAAGAACAAAGAGAAGAAGAAGAAGAAGAAGAAAAAGATTCAGAAGAAGAAAAAAAGGAGAAGAAGAAAGAAAAGAAGATGTAGAAGGAGGAGGAGGAGGAGGAGAAGTAGATGAAGAGGAAGAAAACAATTGAGAAAAAAAAATAAGGAGAAGAACAATAAAGAGAAGAAGAAGAAAAAAAAGAACATGTTGAAGGAGAAGAAGAAGGTGAAGGAGGAGAAGGAGTAGTAGAAAAAGAACAAAAAAAACTGGAATAAAAAGAGGAAAAAGATGTTGAAGAAGATGAAGAGGAAGAGGAAGAAGAAGTAGTAGTAGTAGTAGAAGAAGAAGAAGAAAAATAAGACGAAGAGAAAAAGTGAGAAGATGAAGAAGAATAAGAAGAAGATGATGATGATGATGAA
>JAIUJO010001318.1:15000-27500 GCA_023846275.1 Vanilla planifolia
TCTTTATCATCATCCTTTTCGCCTTCTTCTTCTTCTTCTTCTTCTTCTTTGTCGACTTCTTCTACATCTACTTTTTCCTCTTCATCATAATCATCTTCTTCCTCTTCTTCTTCATATTCGTATTCTTTCCCTTCTTTATCTTCTTCTCCTACTTCTTCTTCTGCTTTTTCTTCCTCTTCTTCTTCTTCAACTTCTTCTTCTTCTTCTTCTTGCTCCTTCTTTTCTTCTTTGTCCTCTTCTCACTAGTCTACATCTAATTCTTCTCCATCTTCTTCTTCTCCCTCTTCTTCATCATCATCATCATCATCATCATCATCTTCTTCTTCTTCTACTTCATCTTCTTCATCTTCTTCTTTTTCCTCTTCTTCATCGTTTTCATCTTTATCCGTTTCACTTTTTCTTTGCCTTCTTCATCCTTTTTTCTTCTTCTTCTTCTTCTTCTTCTATTTCTTCTCGTTCTTTTTCCTCTTCATTTTCTTTAATTTCTTATTCTTCCTCTTCTTTGACTTTCTCTTCGTGTTCTTCATCTTTGCCTTCTTCTTCTTCTTCTTTTCTTCTTCTTCTCCGTCTTCTTCTACTTCTTTTTCTTCGTCATCTTCTTCTTCTTCGTCCTCTCTATCTTCTTCATCTTTGTCATCTTGTTCTTTATTTTCTTTTTTTCTGCATCTTCTTCTTCTTCTTCTTCCTCTCTTTCTTGTTCTTCTTCTTCTAATTCTTCTCCTCCACCTCCTTCTCCTTCTTCTTCTTCTTGTCATTTCTTTTTTCTTCTTCTTCATCTTATTCTTCTTCTCTTCTTCTTCTTCTTCTTCTTCTTCTTCTTCTTATTTCTTCTTTCTTCTTCTTCGTCTTATTCTGCTTCTTCTTCTTCTGCTTCTTCTTCGTCTTTTCCTCCTCGTTCTTCTTCTATTTTTTCTTCTTCTTCTCCTTCCTCTTCTTCTTTTTCTTCTTCTTCTTCTTCATCATCTTCTTTGTCTTCTTCTTCTTCTTCTACTACTTCTTCCTCTTCCTCTTCTTGTCCTCCTCCTCCTTTTTTATCATCATCATCATCATCTCCTTCTCTTTCTTGTTCTTGTTCTTCTTTGTCTCCTTTTCTTCTTCTGTTTTTCCTTCTTTGTCTTCTTGTTCTTTTTCTTATTCTTTTTTTCTTCTTATAAGTCTTCTTTCTCTTCACTCTCTTTTATTTTCTTATCCTGTTCTTTTTCCTCTTCTTCTTCTTCATCTTCTTCTTCTTCTCTTTCTTATTCTTCCTAATATTCTTCTTCTTCTTCTATTTCTTCATCTTATTCTTCTTCTACTTCTTCCTTGTCTTCTTCTTCTTCTATTTAAGATTCTTCCTCATCATCTTCTTCTTCTTCTTCTCCTTCTCCTTGTTCTTCTTCTTCTTCTTCTACTACTTCTTAATATTCTTCTTCTTCCTCTTCTTCTTCTTTTTCATCTTTTTCTTCTCGTTCTTCTACTCCTTCCTCTACTTGTTCGTTTTCCTCTTCTTCTTCTTCATCTTCTTCTTCTTTTTCTTTGTCTTCCTCATCTACTTCTACTTCTTCTTCTTCTTCCTCAACTTCTTCTTCTTGTTGTTCTTCTTCTTCTTCTTCTTCTTCTACTTCTACTTCTTCTTCTTCTTCTTTTTCTTCTTCTTCTTCTTCTTTTCTTCTTCTTCTTCTTCTTCTTCTTCTACTTCTTCGTCTTCATGTTCTTTATCTTCTTCATCTTCTACTACTTCTTCTTCTTCCTCTACTTCTTCTTTGTCATCTTCTTTCTCTTCAGGTACTATCTTCATCTTCATCGTCTTCATCTTCTTCTTCCTTATCTTCAATTTTTTCTTCTTTTTCTTTGGATTGTTGTTGTTGTTGTTCTTCTTCTTCTTATTCTTCAACCTCCTCTTCTTATTCTTCTTTTTCTTCATCTTCTTCTTCTTATTATTTTTCTTCTACTTATTCCACTTCTTTTTCTTCTTCTTCTTCCTCCTCATCTTCTTTTTCTGTTCTTCTTCTTCTTTCTGCTTTTCTTCTTCTTTTCCTTCTTCTTCCTCACCTTCTTCTTCTTCTTCTTCTTCTCCTACTTCTCTTTCTTCTTCTTCTACTTCTTGTTCTTCTTCTTCTGCTTCATTTTCTTCTTCTTCTTCTTCTTCTTCTTCTTCTTCTTTTTCTTCTTCTTCTTCTTCTTCTACTACTACTACTACTACTTCTTGTTCTTCTTCTTCTACTTCTAGTTCCTCTTCTTCTTCTTCTTCTTCTTTATCTTCATGTTCTTTTTCTTCTTTGTCTTCTTCTTCTTCCTCCTCTTCTTATTCTACTTCTTCTTCGTCATCTTCTTTCTCTTCCATTTCTTCATCTTCATCTTCTTCGTCATCGTCTTCTTCTTTATCTTCAATTTTCTTCTTCCTTTTCTTCGAATTCTTCTTCTTCTTCTTCTTCTTCCTCCCCTTGTCATTCCTCTTCTTCTTCTTCTTCTTCTTCTTTTTCTTTTCTTGTTCTTCTTCTACTTCTTCCTTATCTTCTTCTTTTTGCTCTTCTTCTTTTTCTTTTTCTACTTCATCTTCTTCGTTACCTTCTTCTTCTTCTTCTTCTTCTCCTACTTCTCTTTCTTCTTGTTCTACTTCTTCTTGTTCTTCTTCTAATTCTTCTTCCTCTTTTTCTTCTTCTTCTTCTTATTTTTCTTCTTCATTTTCTTCTTCTTTGTCTTCTTCTTCTTCTTCTTCTTCTTCTCCAACATCTCTTTCTTCTTCTTCTACTTCTTGTTGTTCTTCTTTTAATTCTTCTTCCTTTTCTTCTTCTTCCTCTTCCTCTTCTTCTTCTTCTTATTCTTCTTCTTCATTTTCTTTTTCTCTGTCTTCTTCTTCTTCATCTTCTTCTTCTTCTTCTTCTAGTTCTTCTTCTTCTCCTACGTCTCTTTCTTTTTCTTCTGCTTCTTGTTCTTCTTCTTCTACTTCTTCTTCCCCTTCTTCTTCTTCTACTTCATTTTCTTCTTCTTCATCTTCTTCTTCTTCTTCTACTACTACTACTTCTTCTTCTTCTACTTCTTCTTCCTATTCTTCTTCTTCTTCATCATCTTCTTCTACTTCTTTTGCTTCTTATTCTTCTCCGTATTCTTCTTCTTCTTCTTCTTCTTTTTCTTCTTCTTCTTCTTCTTGTACTTTTTCTTCTTGTTCTCTTCCTACTTCTTCTTCTTATTCTCCTTCTTCTAATACTTCTGCTTCATCATCATCATCATCATCATCATCTTCTTCTTCTTCTTCATCTTTTTCTTCTTCTTCCTATTCTTCTCCTTCATCTTCCTCTACTTCTTCTTCTAATTCTTGTTGTTGTTCTTCTTCTTCTCCTTCTCCTTCTCCATCTTTTATTCTTCTTCTCCTTCTTCTCCTACTCCTCCTTGTTTTTCTTCTTCTTTTTGTTTCTTCTTTTTATTCTTCTTCTTCTATTACTACTTCTTTTTCTTCATATTACTCTTCTTCCTCTTCTTCTTCTTCTTCTTCATTTCTTCACCATCGTCGTCTTCTTCTTCTTCTTCTTTTTCTTCTTCTTCTACTTCAAATTCTTCGTCTTCTTTTTCTTCTTCTATTTCTTCTCCTTGTTCTTCTTCTTCTCCTTCTTCTCCATTTTCCTCTTCTTCTTTTTCTTCTCCCTCTACTTCTCCTTCTCCTACATCTTCTTTTTCTTCTTCTTCTTCTTCTTCTTCTTTATTTTCTTCTTCTTCTTATTCTTCTTTTTCTGCATCTTCTTCTTCTGCTTCTTCTTCTAATTCTACTTCTTTCTCCTTCTTATTGTTCTTCTTCTTCTTCTTCTTCTTCTTCTTCTTCTTCTTCTTCTTCCTCTTATTCTTCTTCTACATCTTCTTCTTCTTCTTTTTCTTGTTTTTTTTGCTTTGTTCTTCTTCTTGTTCTGCTTTTTCTTTCTCCTCTTCTTCTTCTTTCTTTCTTCTTCTTCTTTTTTGTTTTCTTTTTCTCCTTCTTCCACTTTTTCTTCCTCTCCTTCTTCTTCTCCTTCATCTTATTCTTCTTTTTTTTCTTCTCCATCTTCTTCTTCCTCTTCTTTCAATTCCTCTTTTCTTCTTCTTCTTCTTTTTCTATGTCTTCTTCTTCTTTTTTTCTTGTTCTCCTCCACCTTCTTCTTCTTCTTCTTCTTCATCTTCGTCTCCTTTTTCGTCTTCTTCTTTGACTTCTTCTTCTTCTTCTTCTTTTTGTTCTTCTTCTTTTTCTTCTTCTTCTTCTTCTTCTTCTTCTTGTCCTCCTCCATCTCCTCCTCTTTCTTCTTCTTCTTCTTCTTATTTTTCTTTTACTTCTTATTCTTCTTCTTCTTTGTCTACCTCGTCCACTTCTTCTTCTTCTTCAACTTCTTCTTCCTCTTCCTCTTCTTCCTATTCTTCATCTTCTTCTTCCTCTTCTTCATCATCTTATTCTTCTTCTTCTTCTTCTTCTTTCTCTTCTTCTTCTTCTT
Source organism: Vanilla planifolia (assembly GCA_023846275.1). Classification (NCBI taxonomy): domain Eukaryota; kingdom Viridiplantae; phylum Streptophyta; class Magnoliopsida; order Asparagales; family Orchidaceae; genus Vanilla; species Vanilla planifolia. The sequence goes on from JAIUJO010001318.1 coordinate 19,434, forward strand.
CTTCTTCTTTCTCTTCTTCTTCTTCTTCTTCTTCTTCTTCTTCTTGTACTTCTTCCTTATCTTCTTCTTCTTCTTCTTCTTCTTCTTCTTCATCTTCTTGTTCTTCTTCTTCTTCTAATTCCTTTTCTTCATCATCTCTTCTTCTTCTTCTTCTTCTCCTTCTTCTCCTTCTTCATCGACTTCTTCTTCTTCTTCTTCTTCTTCTCCATCTTCTCCTTCTTCTTCTTCTTCCTCATCTTCTTCTTCATCTTCTTCATCTTCTTTTTCTTCTTCTTCTTCTTCTTTCTCTTCTTCTTCTACTTCTTCATCTTCTTCTTCATCTTGTTATTCATCTTTTTCTTCTTCTTTTTCTTCTTCTCCTTCTACATCTTCTTCTTCTTATTCTTCTTCTTCTTCTTCTTCTACTTTTACTTCTTCTTCGTCTTCTTCTTCTTCTTCTTCATGTTCTTCTTATTCTTATTCTTTTCTGCTTCTTCTTTTTCTTCACCTCTTTCTTCTCCTATTCTTTGCCATTCTTCTTCTTTTTTGCCTTCTCCTCCTTCTTTTTCTTCTTCTTCTTCTTCTTCTTCTTCTTCTTCATCTTCTTTCTCTTTTTCTTCTTCTTCCTCTTCGTGTTCTTCTTCTTCTTCATCTTCTTCATTGACTTCTTCTTCTTCTTCTTCTTCTTCGTCATCTTCTTTTTCTTCTTCTTCTTCTTCATCTTCGTTTTCTTCTTTTTCTTCTTCTTCTTCTTGTTCTTCTTCTTCTTCTTCTTGTCCTTCTTCTTCATCCACTTTGTCTTCATATTCTACTTCTTCAACATCGTGATCATCTTCTTCTACTACATTTTTCTCTAAGCCTTCTGCGACCTTATCATCATCTTCTTCTTCTTCTTCTTATACTACTACAACATCTTCTCTTCTTCTTTTTCATCTGGTTCTACTTCTTCATCTTCTTCTTCTTTGCCTTCTTATTTTTCTTCTTCGTCTTCGTCTTCTTCTTCTTCATCATCTTATTCTTTTTCTTCTTCTTTTCCCACTTCTTCTTCTCCTTCTTCTTCTTCTCCTTCATCTTCGTCTTCATTTTCTTTTTCTTCTTATTCTACTTCTTTATCTTCATCTTGTTCCTCTTGTTCTTCTTCTTTTTCTTCTTCTTCTTCTTCTTCCTCTCCTTCTACTTCACCTTCATTTTCTTCTTCTTTGGCTTCTTCTTCTTCTTCTTCTACTTCTTCTTCTTCCTCTTCCTATTCTTCATCTACATCCTCTACATCTTTGTTTACTTCTCTCTTCTTTGTCTTCTTCTTGTTGTTCTTCTTCTTTTTTCCCTTTCTTTTTCATTTTCTTCCACTTCTTCTGCATTATCTTCATCATCATCTTCTTCGTCTTTTTCGTCATCTTCTTCTTCTTCTTCTTTTTCTTCTTCTTCTCCTCCTCCATCTTCTTCTTCTTCTTCTTCTTCTTTTTCTTTTTCTTCTTCCTCTTCTTATTCTTCTTTTTCTCTTCTTCAACTTTTTCCTCTTTCTCTTCTTCTTCTTCTTCAACTTCTTCTTCTCCTTCTCCATCTTCTTTTATCATTTTTTCTTTTCTTCTTCTTCTCCTCTTACTTCTCCTTCTCCTTCTTCTTCTTCCTCATCTTTTTCTTCCTCTTCTTCTTCTCCTTCTTCTACATTTTCATCTTCTCCTTCTTCTTCTTCTTCATCGTCTTCATGTTGTTCTTTTTCTACTTGTTCTTCATCCTCTTCTTTTTGTTTGTATTCTTCTTCATCATCTTCATCATCATCATCATCTTTTTCTTCTTCTTCTTTTAAAACTTCTTCTTCTTCTTTTTCTTCTTCTTCTTCTTCTTCTTCTTTTACTTCTTCTTTTACTATATCTTGTACTTCTTCTTTTTCTTCTTCTTCTTCTCTTCTTCGTCTACTTCTTCCTTTTCTTCTTCTTTTTCTTGTTCTTTTTCTTGTTCTAGTTCTTCTTCTTCATCTTCTTCTTCAACTACAACTTCTTCTTCTTCTACTAATACTACTTCTTCTTCTCCTTCTTCTTCTCCTACATCATCATCCTCTACTTCTTCTTCTTCTTCTTCTTTTGCCTTCTTCTTCTTCTTCTTCTTCTTCTTCTTCTTCTTTTCCTTCTTCATCATCTTCTTCCCCTTCTCCTTATATTCTACTTCTTGTTCTTCTTCTTCTTCTTCATCTTCTTATTCTTCTTCTTTCTCTTCTTCTTCTTCTTCTCCTCCTTTTTTTATTCATCTTCTTCTTCTGCTTCTAATTCTTCTTCTTCTTGCACTTAATCATCATTATCTTCTTCTTCTTCTTCTTCTTCTTCTTCTTCTTCGTGTTCTTCTTCTCCTTCTTCTTCTTCTTTTTCTTCTTCTTTCTCTTCTTATTTTTGTTCTTCTTCTCTCTCTTCTTCTTCTTCTACTACTTCATCATCTTCTTCTTCTTCCTGTTCTTCTTCTTCTTCTTCTTCCTCCTCCTCCTCCTCTTCTTCTTTTTCTTCTTCTTCTTCTTGTTCTTCTTCGCCTTCTTTTACATCTTCGTCTTCCTCTTCTTCTACTTCTTCTACTTCTTTTTCTTCTTCTTCTTCTTCTTCTTCTTCTTCTTCGTCTTCTTCGTCTTCTACATCTTCTTCGTCCTCTTCTTCTTCTTCTTCTTCTTCTCCTCCTTCTCCTTCTTCTCCTTCTTGTTCTTCATCTCTTATTCTCCTACTCCTCCTCCTTCTTCTACTTCTTCTTCTACTTATTCTTCTTTTTCTTCTTCTTCTTAGTCTTCTTTTACTTCTTCTTCTTCTTCTTCTTTGTATTTTTCTTCTTCCTCTTCATCTTAATCTTCTCCTTCTACTCCTCCATCTTGTTTTTCTTCTTTTTCTTCTTCTTCTTCTTTTTCATCTTCTTCTTCTTCTTTTGCTTCTTCCTGTTTTTCTTTTTCTTCTTGTTCTTATTCTCCTTCATCTTCATGTTCTTTGTCTTCTTCTTTTTCATCTTCTTCTTCTTCTTCTTCTTCTTCTTTTTCCTCCTCTTTCTCTTCTTATTATTCTTCTTCTTCTTCCTCTTCCACTTCTACTTATTCCTCTTCTTGCTCACTCTTCTTTTTCTTCATCATCTCTTCTTCTTTTTCTTCATCATCATAATCATCTTCTTCTTCTTCTTCCTCTTCTTCTATTTCTGCTTCTACTTTTTCGTCTTCTTCTTCATCTTTTTCTTCTTCCTCTTCTTTTACTTCGTCTTTTTCTTCTTATTCTTTCTTCTTCCTTTTCTTCTTCTTCATCATCATCTTCTTCTTCTCCTTCTTCTTCTTCATCTTCTTACTCTTCTTCTTCTTCTTGTTCTTCTTCTTAATCATCATTACTTTCTACATCTTTTTTGTCTTTTTTTATTATTATTAATATTATTATTATTATTATTTTATTTCTTCTTCATCTTTTTTTTGTTCTTCTTCTACTTCTACTTCTTCTTCTTCTTCTTCTTCCTCCTCTTCTTCATCTATTTCTTCCTCTTCTTCTTCTTCTTCTTCTTCCTCTTCCTCTTCTTCTTCTTCTGTCTTGTTCTTCTTCTCCTTCTACTTCTTCTTCATCTTTTTCTAGTTCTTCATTTTCTTCTTCCACTTCTTTGTTTTCTTCTTCTTATTCTTCTTCTTCTTATGTGTCTTCTTCTTCTTCTTCTTCTCCTTCTTTTTATTCTTCTTCTTGTCCTTTTCTTCTTCTTGTTCTTCTCCTCTTCTTCTTCCTCCTTATCTTCATATTCCTTTCCTTCACCTCTTTTTTCTTCATCTATTCTTCTTCATCATCATCATCATCATCTTCTTCTATTTCTGCTTCTTCCTGTTCTTCTTCTTCTTTCTCTTCTTCGTACTCTTCTTCTTCTTCCACTTCTTTTTCTTCCAATTCTTCATCTTTTTCTTCTTCTTTTTCTTCTTCATCTTCTTCTTCCTCTTCCTCTTCTTCTTCTTCTTCTTCTTCATCTTATTATTCTTCATCTTCGTCTTCTTCTTCTTCATCTTCTTCTTTCTCTTCTACTTCTTCTTCTTCTACTTCTTCTTCATCATCTTCTTCTTCGTCATCTTCTTCTTCTTCCTATTCTTCTTCTTATTCTTCCTCTTTTTCTTCTTCTTCCTCCTCTTCCACTTCTTCGTCTTCGCCTTCTTTTACATCTTCTTCCACTTCTTCTACTTCTTCTAATTTTTTTTCTTCTTCTTACTTCTTCTTAATCCTCTTCTTCTTCTTCTTCTTCTCCTTCTCCTTCTCCTTCTCCTTCTTCTTCTTATTATTCTTCTACTTCTTCTTCTTCTACTTCTTCTTCTTTTACTTATTATTATTCTTCTTCTACTGCTTATTCTTCTTCTTCTTCGTCTTCTTCTTCTTCTACAACAACTTCTTCTTCTTCATCTTCTTGTACTTCTTCTTCTTCCACTTCTTCTTCTTCTTCTTCTTCAACTTCTTCTTCTTGTATTCTTCTTCTTCTTCTTCTTATCCTTCTTCTTCTTCTTCTTCTTCTTCTCTTCTTCTTCTTCTTCTTCTTCTTTTCTCCTTCATATTTTGTTTCTACTTCTTCTTATTCTTCTTCGTCTTCTGGTTTTTCTTCTCCTTCTTCTTCTTCTTCTTCTTCTTTTTCATCGTCGCATTCTTCTTTTTCTTCTTCTTCTTCTTGCTACTACTACTACTACTTCTTCTCCTTTTCCTCTTCTTCTTCTTCTTTTTCTTCCTCTTCTTCTTCTTCTTCTTCTCCTTCCTCTTCTTTTTCTTCTTCCTCCTCTTCTTCAACTTCTCCTTTTTTCTTCATCATCATCATCATCATCTTCTTCTTCTTCTTCTACTTCTACTTCTTCCTCTTCACCTTTTTCTTTTCTTCTTCTTCTTCTTTTCTGTCTTCTCCTCATTCTCCACCTTCTTCTTCTTCTTCTAATTCTTCTTCTTCTCCTTCTTCTACTTCTTCTTCTTCATCTTCTTCTTCTTCTTCTATTACTTCTTTTTTTCCTCCTCTTTTTCTGTCCTCTTCTTCGACTTCATCATCATCATTACCTTCTACTTCTTCTTCTTCTTGTAATACTACTACTACTACTATTGCTACTTCTTCTTCTTCTTCTTTGTCTTCTACTTCTTTTTCTTCTTCTTCTTCTTCTACTTCGTCTTCTTCTATTACAACTACTTCTTCATCATCATCATCTTCTTCTTCTTCTTCTCCTTCTATTTCTTCTTCTTCTTTTCTTCTTTTTCGTCTTCTTCTTTTTCTTTTACTTCTTCGTCTTCTTGTTCTTCTTCTTTATCTTCTTCTTCATCATCATCTTCTTCTTGTTCTTTTTCTTCTTGTTCCTATATTCTTCTTCTTCTTGTTTTTTTTTCTTCTTCTTCTTCTCCTTCTTCTCCTTTTTATTCTTCTTCTTCTTCTTCTTCCACTACTAATTATTGTTCAACTTGTTCTCCTTCTTCTCCACCAACTTCTCCTTCTTCTCCCATTTCTTCTTCTTCTTCTTCTTCCTTTTCTTCTTCTTCTTCTTCTTCTTCCTTTTTCTAATCCTCTTCTTCTTCTCCTTCTCCGTCCTCTTCCTCTTTATTGTCATCATCTCCTACTGCTTATTCTTCTACATCATTACCTTCTCCATCATTAACTTCTTCTTTCTCTTCTTCTTCTTCTTCCTCTTCTTCTTATTCTTCTTCTTTTGCTTCTTCTTCTTCTTCTAGTTCCTCTTCCTCTTCTTCTTCTTTCTCATTTTCTTCTTCTTGTTCTTCGTCTTCTCCTTCTTCTTCTTCTTCTTCTTCTTCTTCTAGTTCCTCTTCCTCTTCTTCTTCTTTCTCATCTTCTTCTTCTTGTTCTTCGTCTTCTCCTTCTTCTTCTTCTTCTTCTTCTTCTCTTCTTCCCTTCTTCATATTCCTCTTCTTTGCTTTCCACTTCTTTGTCTCTTCTTTTCTTCTTCTTCTTCTTCTTCTTCAACTTCTTCTTCTTCTTCTTCCTGTTCCTCTTCTTCTTCTTCCACTTCTTCTTTCAATTCTTCAACTTTTTCTTCTTCTTTTTCTTCTTTATTTTCTTCTTTTTCTTCTTCTTCTTCTTTTTCTTCTTCTTCTTCCTCTTCTTCTTCTTCATCTGCTCTTTCTCGTTTTCTTTTTATTCTTCTTCTTTTTTTCTTCTCTCCTTCTTCTTCTTCTTCTTCTTCATCTTTTTCTTCTTCTTGTTCTTCTTCTTCTCGTTCCTCTTCTTCCTCTTCTTCTTCTTCTTCTTCTCCATCTTCTTCTACATCTTCTTCTCCTACTTCCACTTCTTCAACTTCATCTACTTATTCTTCTTCTTCTTCTTCTTCTCCACCTTATCCTTCTTCTTCTTCTTCCTCATCTTCTTCTTCTTCCTCCTCATCCTCTTTTTTTTCATGTTAGTCTTCTTCTTCTTCTTTCGCTTCTTCCTCATCTTCTTCTTCCCCTTCTTCTTCTTCCTCTTCTTCTTCTTCCTCTGCCTCATATTCTTCTTCTTCTTCTTCTTCTTCTCCTTCTTATTCTTCTTCATCATCTTCTTCTTCTTTTTCCTCTTCTTCTTCTTCCTATTCTTCTTTTCCTTCTTCTACTTCTTCTTCTTCTTCTTCTTCTTATTCTTCTTCATCTTCTTATGCTTCTTCTTCTTCTTCTTCTTCTTACTCTTCTCCGCCTTCTTCCACCTCTTCTTCTTCTTCTTCTTCTTCTTCTCCTTCCCCTTCTGCTTCATCTTCTTTTTCTTCTACTTCTTGTTCTTCATCTTCTTCTTCGTCTTTTTCTTCTTTTTCCACTTCTTTAAGGACTTCTTCTTCTTCATTGTCTTCTACTAATTCTTTTGCTTCTTGATCAGCTTCTTCATTTTCTTCTTCTTCATCTTCTTCTTCTGCTTCTTCATCCTGGTCTTCTTCTACTTCTTCTTCTTCTTCTTCTTCTCTTCTTGTTTTCTTCTTCTTCTTCTTATTCTTATTCTTCTTCTTCTACTTCTTCTTCTTCTTCATCATCTTCTTTTTCTTTTTCTTAGCCTTCATATTCTTGTTCTTGTTCTTCTTCTTCTTCTACTTCTTCTTCTTCTTCTGCTTTGTCCTTTTCCTCTACTTTTTCCTCTTTTTCTTTTTCTTCTTGTTCTCCTTCTTCTTCTTTGTCTTCTTCTTCTTCTTCTTCTTCTTCTTCTTCTTCTTCGTCTTCTTCAACTTCTTATTCTTATTGTTCTTCTTCTTCTTTTACTCCTTCTCCTCCTTTTTTCTTCTTCACCTTCTTCTTCTTCTTCTTCTTCTTCTTCTTCTAGTTATTCTTCTTCCTCTTCTCCTTCTTCTTCATCTTCTTTTTCTTCTTCTTTTTTCTCTTATTCTTCTTCTTCTTCTTCTTCTTTTTCCTCTTCTTCTACTTCTTCTTCTGCATCTCCTTCCTCTTCTTCGTCCTCTACTTCTTCCTCTTCTTTCTCTTCTTCTTCTTCTTCTCTTCATCTTCTCCTTCCTCTTCTTCTTCTTCTTCTTCTTCTTCCTCTTCTTCTTCGTCTTTGTCTTATTCTTCTCCTTTTTCTTCTTTATCTTCTTCTTATTCATCTTACTCCTCTTCTACTTCTTCATCAGCTAATCATTCGTCCTCTTCTTCACCGACTTCTTCTTCTTCTTCTTTTTCATGTTCTTCTTCTACTTTTTTTCGTACTTCTTCTTCTTCCCCTTCTTCTTCTTCGTCGTCTTCTTCTTCTTCTTCTCCTTCTTCATTTTCTTCTTCTTCTCGTTCTTCTTCTTCTCGTTCTTCTTCTTCTCATTCTTCTTCTTTTCCTTCTTCTTCTCCTTCTTCTTCTTCTTCTTCTTCTTTTTCTTCTACTTCTTCTTCTTCTCCTTCTTCTCCATTTTTTTCTTCTTCCTCCTCTTTTTCATCACCTTGCTCCTCTTCTTCTTCTTCTTCTTCGCCTACTTCTTTTCTTCTTCTTCTTCCTCTTCTTCTTCTTCTTCTACTTCTCCTTCTTTTTCTTCCCCTTCTTCTTCTTATCTTTCTTCTTCTCCCTCTTCATCATCTTCATCATCATCTTCTTCTTCATCTTCTATTTCTCATTCTTCTTATTCTTCTTCTTCTTTTTCTTCGAGTTCTTATTATTCCTCTTCTTCTTCATCATCATCGTCATCATCTTCTA